>CM034036.1:24710982-24787725 GCA_019705995.1 Raphanus raphanistrum x Raphanus sativus
TGTTTCGACATATGGCAATATCTTCATGATTATTATCAAACCAGGATGAACAACGATCTAAGAAGCTTTATTTGGAACCACTAATCAGTGGAGAATAACCAGGAAGTTGAATAAATCTCATAGGAGTTGTGAGTAAGAAGATATCCCACTTTCTATCCAGATGATTACAGATTAGCCTGTTCGGACATATGACTATATCTTTATGATTATTATCAAACCAGGATGAACCACGATCTAAGAAGCTTTATTTGGAACCACTAATCAGTGGAGAATAACCAGGAAGTTGAATAAATCTCATAAGTGTTGTGAGCAAGAAGATATCCCACCTTCTATCCAGATGATTTCAAATTAGCTTGTTCGGACATATGCCATTATCTTCATGATTCTTATCAAACCAGGATGAAGAACGATCTAAGAAGCTTTATTTGGAACCACTAATCAGTGGAGAATAATCAGGAAGTTGAATAAATCTCATAGGAGTTGTGAGTAAGAAGATATCCCAGTTTCTATCCAGATGATTCCAGATTAGCCTGTTCGGACATATGCCATTATCTTCATGATTCTTATCAAACTAGGATGAACCAATATGTAAGAAGCTTGATTGGGAACCACTAATCAGTGGAGAATAACCAGGAAGTTGAATAAATCTCATAGGAGTTCTGAGTAAGAAGATATCCCACTTTTTATCCAGGTGATTCCAAATTAGCTAGTTCGGACATATGGCAATATCCTCATGATTCTTATCAAACCAGGATGAACCACGATCTAAGAAGCTTTATTTGGAACCACTAATCAGTGGAGAATAACCAGGAAGTTGAATAAATCTCATAAGTGTTGTGAGCAAGAAGATATCCCACCTTCTATCCAGATGATTCCAGATTAGCCTGTTCGGAAATATGTCATTATCTTCTTGATTCTTACCAAACCAGGATGAACCACGATCTAAGAAACTTTATTTGGAACCACTAATCAGTGGAGAATAACCAGGAAGTTGAATAAATCTCATAGGAGTTGTGAGCAAGAAGATATCCCACTTTCTATCCATATGATTCCAGATTAGCCTGTTCGGACATATGGTAATATCTTCATGATTCTTATCAAACCAGGATGAACCACGATCTAAGAAGCTTTATTTGGAACCACTAATCAGTGGAGAATAACCAGGAATTTGAATAAATCTCATAAGTGTTGTGAGCAAGAAGATATTCCAACTTTCTATCCAGATGATTCCAGATTAGCATGTTCGGACATATGTCGATATCTTCATGATTCTTATCAAACCATGATGAAACAATATGTAAGAAGCTTGATTGGGAACCACTAATCAGTGGATAATAACCAGGAATTTGAATAAATCTCATAGGACTTTTGAGTAAGAAGATATCCCACTTTCTATCCAGATGATTCGAGATTAGCCTGTTCGAACATATGCCATTATCTTCATTATTCTTATCAAACTAGGATGAACCACGATCTAAGAAGCTTTATTTGGAACCACTATTCAGTGGAGCATAACCAGGAAGTTAAATAAATCTCATAGGAGTTGTGAGCAAGAAGATATCCCACTTTCTATCCATATGATTCCAGATTAGCCTGTTCGGACATATGGTAATATCTTCATGATTCTTATCAAACCAGGATGAACCACGATCTAAGAAGCTTTATTTGGAACCACTAATCAGTGGAGAATAACCAGGAATTTGAATAAATCTCATAAGTGTTGTGAGCAAGAAGATATTCCACCTTCTATCCAGATGATTCCAGATTAGCATGTTCGGACATATATCATTATCTTCATGATTCTTATCAAACCAGGATGAACCACGATCTAAGAAGCTTTATTTGGAACCACTAATCAGTGGAGAATAACCAGGAAGTTGAATAAATCTCATAGGAGTTGTGAGTAAGAAGATATCCCACTTTCTATCCAGATGATTCCAGATTAGCCTGTTCGGACATATGGCAATATCTTCATGATTCTTATCAAACCATGATGAACCACGATCTAAGAAGATTTATTAGGAACCACTAATCAGTGGAGAATAACCAGGAAGTTGAATAAATCTCATAAGTGTGTTGAGCAAGAATATATCCCACCTTCTATCCAGATGATTCCAGATTAGCATGTTCGGATATATGCCATTATCTTCATGATTCTTATCAAACCAGGATGAACCAATATGTAAGAAGCTTGACTGGGAACCACTATTCAGTGGAGAATAACCAGGAAGTTAAATAAATCTCGTAGGAGTTGTGAGTAAGAAGATATCCCACTTTCTATCTAGGTGATTCCATATTAGCCTGTTCGGACATAAGGCAATATCTTCATGATTCTTATCAAACCAGGATGAACCACGATCTAAGAAGCTTTATTTGAAACCACTATTCAGTGGAGAATAACCAGGAAGTTAAATAAATCTCATAGGAGTTGTGAGTAAGAAGATATCCCACTTTCTATCCAGATGATTCCAGATTAGCCTGTTCGGACATATGACAATATTTATATGATTCTTATCAAACCAGGATGAACCACGATCTCAGAAGCTTTATTTGGAACCACTAATCAGTGGAGAATAATCAGGAAGTTAAATAAATGTCATAGGAGTTGTGAGTAAGAAGATATCCCACTTTCTATCCACATGAATCCAGATTAGCCTGTTCAGACATATGCCATTATCTTCATGATTCTTATCAAACCAGGATGAACCACGATCTAAGAAGCTTTATTTGGAACCACTAATCAGTGGAGAATAACCAGGAAGTTAAATAAATCTCATAGGAGTTGTGAGTAAGAAGATATCCCACTTTCTATCCAGATGATTCCAGATTAGCATGTTCGGACATATGGCGATATCTTCATGATTCTTATCAAACCATGATGAACCAATATATAAGAAGCTTGATTGGGAACCACTATTCAGTGGAGAATAACCAGGAAGTTAAATAAATCTCATAGGAGTTTTGAGTAAGAAGATATCCCACTTTCTATCCAGATGATTCGAGATTAGCATGTTCGAACATATGCCATTATCTTCATTATTCTTATCAAACTAGGATGAACCACGATCTAAGAAGCTTTATTTGGAACCACTATTCAGTGGAGAATAACCAGGAAGTTAAATAAATCTCATAGGAGTTGTGAGCAAGAAGATATCCCTCTTTCTATCCATATGATTCCAGATTAGCATGTTCGGACATATAGTAATATCTTCATGATTCTTATCAAACCAGGATGAACCATGATCTAAGAAGCTTTATTTGGAACCACTAATCAGTGGAGAATAACCAGGAATTTGAATAAATCTCATAAGTGTTGTGAGAAAGAAGATATTCCACCTTCTATCCAGATGAATCCAGATTAGCATGTTCGGACATATGTCATTATCTTTATGATTCTTATCAAACCAGGATGAACCACGATCTAAGAAGCTTTATTTGGAACCACTAATCAGTGGAGAATAACCAGGAAGTTGAATAAATCTCATAGGAGCTGTGAGCAAGAAGATATCCCACTTTCTATCCATATGATTCCAGATTAGCCTGTTCGGACATATGGTAATATCTTCATGATTCTTATCAAACCAGGATGAACCACGATCTAAGAAGATTTATTTGGAACCACTAATCAGTGGAGAATAACCAAGAATTTGAATAAATCTCATAAGTGTTGTGAGCAAGAAGATATTCCACCTTCTATCCAGATGATTCCAGATTAGCATGTTCGGACATATGTCATTATCTTAATGATTCTTATCAAACCAGGATGAACCACGATCTAAGAAGCTTTATTTGGAACCACTAATAAGTGGAGAATAACCAGGAAGTTGAATACATCTCATAGGAGTTGTGAGTAAGAAGATATCCCACTTTCTATCCAGGTGATTCCATATTAGCCTGTTCGGACATATGGCAATATCCTCATGATTCTTATCAAACCAGGATGAACCACGATCTAAGAAGCTTTATTAGGAACCACTAATCAGTGGAGAATAACCAGGAAGTTGAATAAATCTCATAGGAGTTGTGAGTAAGAAGATATCCCACTTTCTATCCAGATGATTCCAGATTAGCCTGTTCGGACATATGGCAATATCTTCATTATTATTATCAAACCAGGATGAACCACGATCTAAGAAGCTTTATTTAGAACCACTTATCAGTGGAGAATAACCAGGAAATTGAATAAATGTCATAAGTGTTGTGAGCAAGAAGATATCTCACCTTCTATCCAGATGAATCCAGATTAGCCTGTTCAGACATATGCCATTATCTTCATGATTCTTATCAAACCAGGATGAACCACGATCTAAGAAGCTTTATTTGGAACCACTAATCAGTGGAGAATAACCAGGAAGTTGAATAAATCTCATAGGAGTTGTGAGTAAGAAGATATCCCACTTTCTATCCAGATGATTCCAGAATAGCATGTTCGGACATATGGCGATATCTTCATGATTCTTATCAAACCATGATGAACCAATATATAAGAAGCTTGATTGGGAACCACTAATCAGTGGAGAATAACCAGGAAGTTAAATAAATCTCATAGGAGTTTTGAGTAAGAAGATATCCCACTTTCTATCCAGATGATTGGAGATTAGCATGTTCGAACATATGCCGTTATCTTCATTATTCTTATCAAACTAGGATGAACCATGTTCTAAGAAGCTTTATTTGGAACCACTATTCAGTGGAGAATAACCAGGAAGTTAAATAAATCTCATAGGAGTTGTGAGCAAGAAGATATCCCTCTTTCTATCCATATGATTCCAGATTAGCATGTTCGGACATATAGTAATATCTTCATGATTCTTATCAAACCAGGATGAACCATGATCTAAGAAGCTTTATTTGGAACCACTTATCAGTGGAGAATAACCAGGAATTTGAATAAATCTCATAAGTGTTGTGAGAAAGAAGATATTCCACCTTCTATCCAGATGAATCCAGATTAGCATGTTCGGACATATGTCATTATCTTTATGATTCTTATAAAACCAGGATGAACCACGATCTAAGAACCTTTATTTGGAACCACTAATCAGTGTAGAATAACCAGGAAGTTGAATAAATCTCATAGGAGTTGTGAGTAAGAAGATATCCCACTTTCTATCCAGATGATTCCAGATTAGCCTGTTCGGACATAAGGAAATATCTTCATGATTCTTATCAAACCAGGATGAACCACGATCTAAGAAGCTTTATTTGGAACCACTAATCAGTGGAGAATAACCAGGAAGTTGAATAAATCTCATAAGTGTTGTGAGCAAGAAGATATCTCACCTTCTATCCAGATGAATCCATATTAGCTTGTTCGGACATATGCCATTATCTTCATGATTCTTATCAAACCAGGATTAAACACGATCTAAAAAGCTTTATTTGGAACCACTAATCAGTGGAGAATAACTAGGAAGTTGAATAAATCTCATAGGAGTTTTGAGCAAGAAGATATCCCACTTTTTATCCAGATTAGCCTGTTCGGACATATGGTGATATCTTCATGCTTCTTATCAAACCACGATCTAAGAAGCTTGATTTGGAACCACTAATCAGTGGAGAATAACCAGGAAGTTGAATAAATCTCATAGGAGTTGTGAGTAAGAAGATATCCCACTTTCTATCCAGATGATTCCTGATTAGCATGTTCGGACATATGGCGATATCTTCATGATTCTTAGTAAACCTGGATGAACCAATATGTAAGAACCTTGATTGGGAACCACAAATAAGTGGAGAATAACCAGGAAGTTGAATAAATCTCATAGGAGTTGTGAGTAAGAAGATATCCCAATTTCTATCCAGATGATTCCAGATTAGCCTGTTCGAACATATGCCATTATCTTCATGATTCTTATCAAACCAGGATGAACCACGATCTAACAAGCTTTATTTGGAACCACTATTCAGTGGAGAATAACCAGGAAGTTGAATAAATCTCATTAGTGTTGTGAGCAAGAAGATATCCCACCTTCTATCCAGATGATCCCAGATTAGCCTGTTCGGAAATATGTCATTATCTTCTTGATTCTTATCAAACCAGGATGAACCACGATCTAAGAAACTTTATTTGGAACCACTAATCCGTGGAGAATAACCAGGAAGTTGAATAAATCTCATAGGAGTTGTGAGTAAGAAGATATCCCACTTTCTATCCAGATGATTCCAGATTAGCCTGTTCGGACATATGACAATATCTTCATGATTCTTATCAAACCAGGATGAACCACGATCTAAGAAGCTTTATTTGGAACCACTAATCAGTGGAGAATAACCAGGAAGTTGAATAAATCTCATAAGTGTGTTGAGCAAGAATATATCCCACCTTCTATCCAGATGATTCCAGATTAGCATGTTCGGACATATGCCTTTATCTTCATGATTCTTATCAAACCAGGATGAACAAATATGTAAGAAACTTGATTGTGAACCACTAATCAGTGGAGAATAACCAGGAAGTTGAATAAATCTCATAGGAGTTGTGAGTAAGAAGATATCCCACGTTCTATCCAGATGATTCCAGATTAGCCTGTTCGGACATATGGCAATATCTTTATGATTATTATCAAACCAGGATGAACCACGATCTAAGAAGCTTTATTTGGAACCACTAATCAGTGGAGAATAACCAGGAAGTTGAATAAATCTCATAACTGTTGTGAGCAAGAAGATATTCCACCTTCTATCCAGATGATTTCAACTTAGCTTGTTCGGACATATGCCATTATCTTCATGATTCTTATCAAATCAGGATGAACAACGATCTAAGAAGCTTTATTTGGAACCACTAATCAGTTGAGAATAACCAGGAAGTTCAATAAATCTCATAGGAGTTGTGAGTAAGAAAATATCCCACTTTCTATCCAGATGATTCCAGATTAGCCTGTTCGGACATATGGCAATATCTTCATGATTATTATCAAACCAGGATGAACAACGATCTAAGAAGATTTATTTGGAACCACTAATCAGTGGAGAATAACCAGGAAGTTGAATAAATCTCATAGGAGTTGTGAGTAAGAAGATATCCCACTATCTATCCAGATGATTACAGATTAGCCTGTTCGGACATATGGCTATATCTTCATGATTATTATCAAACCAGGATGAACCACGATCTAAGAAGCTTTATTTGGAACCACTAATCAGTGGAGAATAACCAGGAAGTTGAATAAATCTCATAAGTGTTGTGAGCAAGAAGATATCCCACCTTCTATCCAGATGATTTCAAATTAGCTTGTTCGGACATATGCCATTATCTTCATGATTCTTATCAAACCAGGATGAAGAACGATCTAAGAAGCTTTATTTGGAACCACTAATCAGTGGAGAATAATCAGGAAGTTGAATAAATCTCATAGGAGTTGTGAGTAAGAAGATATCCCAGTTTCTATCCAGATGATTCCAGATTAGCCTGTTCGGACATATGCCATTATCTTCATGATTCTTATCAAACTAGGATGAACCAATATGTAAGAAGCTTGATTGGGAACCACTAATCAGTGGAGAATAACCAGGAAGTTGAATAAATCTCATAGGAGTTCTGAGTAAGAAGATATCCCACTTTTTATCCAGGTGATTCCAAATTAGCCAGTTCAGACATATGGCAATATCCTCATGATTCTTATCAAACCAGGATGAACCACGATCTAAGAAGCTTTATTTGGAACCACTAATCAGTGGAGAATAACCAGGAAGTTGAATAAATCTCATAAGTGTTGTGAGCAAGAAGATATCCCACCTTCTATCCAGATGAATCCATATTAGCTTGTTCGGACATATGCCATTATCTTCATGATTCTTATCAAACCAGGATGAAACACGATCTAAAAAGCTTTATTTGGAACCACTAATCAGTGGAGAATAACTAGGAAGTTGAATAAATCTCATAGGAGTTGTGAGCAAGAAGATATCCCACTTTTTATCCAGATGATTCCAGATTAGCCTGTTCGGACATATGGTGATATCTTCATGCTTCTTATCAAACCACGATCTAAGAAGCTTGATTTGGAACCACTAATCAGTGGAGAATAACCAGGAAGTTGAATAAATCTCATAGGAGTTGTGAGTAAGAAGATATCCCACTTTCTATCCAGATGATTCCTGATTAGCATGTTCGGACATATGGCGATATCTTCATGATTCTTAGTAAACCTGGATGAACCAATATGTAAGAACCTTGATTGGGAACCACAAATAAGTGGAGAATAACCAGGAAGTTGAATAAATCTCATAGGAGTTGTGAGTAAGAAGATATCCCAATTTCTATCCAGATGATTCCAGATTAGCCTGTTCGAACATATGCCATTATCTTCATGATTCTTATCAAACCAGGATGAACCACGATCTAACAAGCTTTATTTGGAACCACTATTCAGTGGAGAATAACCAGGAAGTTAAATAAATCTCATAGGAGTTGTGAGCAAGAAGATATCCCACTTTATATCCAGATGATTCCAGATTTGCCTGTTCGGACAAATGGCAATATCTTCATGATTCTTATCAAACCAGGATGAACCACGATCTAAGAAGCTTTATTTGGAACCAGTAATCAGTGGAGAATAACCAGGAATTTGAATAAATCTCATAAGTGTTGTGAGCAAGAAGATATCCCACCTTCTATCCAGATGATTCTAGATTAGCCTGTTCGGACCTATGTCATTATCTTCATGATTCTTATCAAACCAGGATGAACCACGATCTAAGAAGCTTTATTTGGAACCACTAATCAGTGGAGAATAACCAGGAAGTTGAATAAATCTCATAAGTGTATTGAGCAAGAAGATATCCCACCTTCTATCCAGATGATTCCAGATTAGCCTGTTCGGACATATGCCATTATCTTCATGATTCTTATCAAACCAGGATGAACCATTATGTAAGAAGCTTGATTGGGAACCACTATTCACTGGAGAATAACCAGGAAGTTAAATAAATCTCATAGGAGTTGTGAGTATGAAGATATCCCACTTTCCATCCAGATGATTCCAGATTAGCCTGTTCGGACATATGGCAATATCTTCATGATTCTTATCAAAACAGGATGAACCACGATTTAAGAAGCTTTATTTGGAACCAATATTCAGTGGAGAATAACCAGGAAGTTAAATAAATCTCATAGGAGTTGTGAGCAAGAAGATATCCCACTTTATATCCAGATGATTCCAGATTAGCCTGTTCGGACATATGACAATATCTTCATGATTCTTATCAAACCAGGATGAACCACGATCTAAGAAGCTTTATTTGGAACCACTAATCAGTGGAGAATAACCAGGAAGTTGAATATATCTCATAAGTGTGTTGAGCAAGAAGATATCCCACCTTCTATCCAGATGATTCCAGATTAGCCTGTTCGGACATATGTCATTATCTTCATGATTTTTATCAAACCAGGATGAACCAATATGTAAGAAGCTTGATTGGGAACCACTATTCAGTGGAGAATAACCAGGAAGTTAAATAAATCTCATAGGAGTTGTGAGTAAGAAGATATCCCACTTTCTATCCAGATGAATCCAGATTAGCATGTTCGGACATATGGCAATATATTCATGATTCTTATCAAACCAGGATGAACCACGATCTAAGAAGCTTTATTTGGAACCACTAATCAGTGGAGAATAACCAGGAAGTTAAATAAATCTCATAGGAGTTTATAGTAAGAAGATATCCCACTTTCTATCCAAATGATTCCAGATTAGCCTGTTCGGACATATGCCATTATCATGATTCTTATCAAACCAGGATAAACCACGATCTAAGAAGCTTTATTTGGAACCACTATTCAGTGGAGAATAACCAGGAAGTTAAATAAATCTCATAGGAGTTGTGAGTAAGAAGATATCCCACTTTCTATCCAGATGATTCCTGATTAGCATGTTCGGACATATGGCGATATCTTCATGATTCTTAGTAAACCTGGATGAACCAATATGTAAGAACCTTTATTGGGAACCACAAATAAGTGGAGAATAACCAGGAAGTTGAATAAATCTCATAGGAGTTGTGAGTAAGAAGATATCCCAATTTCTATCCAGATGATTCCAGATTAGCATGTTCGAACATATGCCATTATCTTCATGATTCTTATCAAACCAGGATGAACCACGATCTAACAAGCTTTATTTGGAACCACTATTCAGTGGAGAATAACCAGGAAGTTAAATAAATCTCATAGGAGTTGTGAGCAAGAAGATATCCCACTTTATATCCAGATGATTCCAGATTTGCCTATTCGGACATATGGCAATATCTTCATGATTGTTATCAAACCAGGATGAACCACGATCTAAGAAGCTTTATTTGGAGCCAGTAATCAGTGGAGAATAACCAGGAAGTTGAATAAATCTCATAAGTGTTATGAGCAAGAAGATATCCCACCTTCTATCCAGATGATTCCAGATTAGCCTGTTAGGACATATGCCATTATCTTCATGATTCTTATCAAACCAGGATGAACCACGATCTAAGAAGCTTTATATGGAACCACTAATCAGTGGAGAAGAACCAGGAAGTTGAATAAATCTCATAGGAGTTGTGAGTAAGAAGATATCCCACTTTCTATCCAGATGATTCCATATTAGCCTGTTTGGACATATGGCAATATCTTCATGATTATTATCAAACCAAGATGAACCAATATGTAAGAAGCTTGATTGGGAACCACTATTCAGTGGAGAATAACCAGGAAGTTAAATAAATCTCATAGGAGTTGTGAGTAAGAAGATATCCCACTTTCTATCCAGATGATTCCAGATTAGCCTGTTCGGACATATGGCAATATCTTCATGATTCTTATCAAACCAGGATGAACCACGATCTAAGAAGCTTTATTTGGAACCACTAATCAGTGGAGAATAACCAGGAAGTTAAATAAATCTCATAGGAGTTTATAGTAAGAAGATATCCCACTTTCTATCCAAATGATTCCAGATTAGCCTGTTCGGATATATGCCATTATCTTCATGATTCTTATCAAACCAGGATGAACCACGATCTAAGAAGCTTTATTTGGAACCACTATTCAGTGGAGAATAACCAGGAAGTTAAATAAATCTCATAGGAGTTGTGAGTAAGAAGATATCCCACTTTATATCCAAATGATTCCAGATTTGCCTGTTCGGACATATGGCAATATCTTCATGATTCTTATCAAACCAGGATGAACAACGATCTAAGAAGCTTTATTTGGAACCACTAATCAGTTGAGAATAACCAGGAAGTTGAATAAATCTCATAGGAGTTGTGAGTAAGAAGATATCCCACTTTCTATCCAGATGATTCCAGATTAGCCTGTTCGGACATATGGCAATATCTTCATGATTATTATCAAACCAGGATGAACAACGATCTAAGAATCTTTATTTGGAACCACTAATCAGTGGAGAATAACCAGGAAGTTGAATAAATCTCATAGGAGTTGTGAGTAAGAAGATTTCCCAATTTCTATCCAGATGATTACAGATTAGCCTGTTCGGACATATGGCTATATCTTCATGATTATTATCAAACCAGGATGAACCACGATCTAAGAAGCTTTATTTGGAACCACTAATCAGTGGAGAATAACCAGGAAGTTGAATAAAACTCATAAGTGTTGTGAGCAAGAAGATATCCCACCTTCTATCCAGATGATTTCAAATTAGCTTGTTCGGACATATGCCATTATCTTCATGATTCTTATCAAACCAGGATGAAGAACGATCTAAGAAGCTTTATTTGGAACCACTAATCAGTGGAGAATAATCAGGAAGTTGAATAAATCTCATAGGAGTTGTGAGTAAGAAGATATCTCAGTTTCTATCCAGATGATTCCAGATTAGCCTGTTCGGACATATGCCATTATCTTCATGATTCTTATCAAACTAGGATGAACCAATATGTAAGAAGCTTGATTGGGAACCACTAATCAGTGGAGAATAACCAGGAAGTTGAATAAATCTCATAGGAGTTCTGAGTAAGAAGATATCCCACTTTTTATCCAGGTGATTCCAAATTAGCCAGTTCGGACATATGGCAATATCCTCATGATTCTTATCAAACCAGGATGAACCACGATCTAAGAAGCTTTATTTGGAACCACTAATCAGTGGAGAATAACCAGGAAGTTGAATAAATCTCATAAATGTTGTGAGCAAGAAGATATCCCACCTTCTATCCAGATGAATCCATATTAGCCTGTTCGGACATATGCCATTATCTTCATGATTCTTATCAAACCAGGATTAAACACGATCTAAAAAGCTTTATTTGGAACCAATAATCAGTGGAGAATAACTAGGAAGTTGAATAAATCTCATAGGAGTTGTGAGCAAGAAGATATCCCACTTTTTATCCAGATGATTCCAGATTAGCCTGTTCGGACATATGGTGATATCTTCATGCTTCTTATCAAACCACGATCTAAGAAGCTTGATTTGGAACCACTAATCAGTGGAGAATAACCAGGAAGTTGAATAAATCTCATAGGAGTTGTGAGTAAGAAGATATTCCACTTTCTATCCAGATGATTCCTGATTAGCATGTTCGGACATATGGCGATATCTTCATGATTCTTAGTAAACCTGGATGAACCAATATGTAAGAACCTTGATTGGGAACCACAAATAAGTGGAGAATAACCAGGAAGTTGAATAAATCTCATAGGAGTTGTGAGTAAGAAGATATCCCAATTTCTATCCAGATGATTCCAGATTAGCCTGTTCGAACATATGCCATTATCTTCATGATTCTTATCAAACCAGGATGAACCACGATCTAACAAGCTTTATTTGGAACCACTATTCAGTGGAGAATAACCAGGAAGTTAAATAAATCTCATAGGAGTTGTGAGCAAGATGATATCCCACTTTATATCAAGATGATTCCAGATTAGCCTGTTCGGACATATGGCAATATCTTCATGATTCTTATCAAACCAGGATGAACCACGATCTAAGAAGCTTTATTTGGAACCAGTAATCAGTGGAGAATAACCAGGAATTTGAATAAATCTCATAAGTGTTGTGAGCAAGAAGATATCCCACCTTCTATCCAGATGATTCTAGATTAGCCTGTTCGGACATATGTCATTATCTTCATGATTCTTATCAAACCAGGATGAACCACGATCTAAGAAGCTTTATTTGGAACCACTAATCAGTGGAGAATAACCAGGAAGTTGAATATATCTCATAAGTGTGTTGAGCAAGAAGATATCCCACCTTCTATCCAGATGATTCCAGATTAGCCTGTTCGGACATATGTCATTATATTCATGATTCTTATCAAACCAGGATGAACCAATATGTAAGAAGCTTGATTGGGAACCACTATTCAGTGGAGAATAACCAGGAAGTTAAATAAATCTCATAGGAGTTGTGAGTAAGAAGATATCCCACTTTCTATCCAGATGATTCCAGATTAGCCTGTTCGAACATATGCCATTATCTTGATGATTCTTATCAAACCAGGATGAACCACGATCTAACAAGCTTTATTTGGAACCACTATTCAGTGGAGAATAACCAGGAAGTTAAATTAATCTCATAGGAGTTGTGAGCAAGAAGATATCCCACTTTATATCCAGATGATTCCAGATTTGCCTGTTCGACATATGGCAATATCTTCATGATTCTTATCAAACCAGGATGAACTACGATCTAAGAAACTTTATTTGGAACCAGTAATCAGTGAAGAATAACCAGGAATTTGAATAAATTTCATAAGTGTTGTGAGCAAGAAGATATCCCACCTTCTATCCAGATGATTCTAGATTAGCCTGTTCGGACATATGTCATTATCTTCATGATTCTTATCAAACCAGGATGAACCACGATCTAAGAAGCTTTATTTGGAACCACTAATCAGTGGAGAATAACCAGGAAGTTGAATATATCTCATAAGTGTGTTGAGCAAGAAGATATCCCACCTTCTATCCAGATGATTCCAGATTAGCCTGTTCGGACATATGTCATTATCTTCATGATTCTTATCAAACCAGGATGAACCAATATGTAAGAAGCTTGATTGGGAACCACTATTCAGTGGAGAATAACCAGGAAGTTAAATAAATCTCATAGGAGTTGTGAGTAAGAAGATATCCCACTTTCTATCCAGATGATTCCAGATTAGCCTGTTCGGACATATGGCAATATCTTCATGATTCTTATCAAACCAGGATCAACCACGATCTAAGAAGCTTTATTTGGAACCACTAATCAGTGGAGAATAACCAGGAAGTTAAATAAATCTCATAGGAGTTTATAGTAAGAAGATATCCCACTTTCTATCCAAATGATTCCAGATTAGCCTGTTCGGACATATGCCATTATCTTCATGATTCTTATCAAACCAGGATGAACCACGATCTAAGAAGCTTTATTTGGAACCACTATTCAGTGGAGAATAACCAGGAAGTTAAATAAATCTCATAGGAGTTGTGAGTAAGAAGATATCCCATTTTCTATCCAGATGATTCCTGATTAGCATGTTCGGACATATGGCGATATCTTCATGATTCTTAGTAAACCTGGATGAACCAATATGTAAGAACCTTGATTGGGAACCACAAATAAGTGGAGAATAACCAGGAAGATGAATAAATCTCATAGGAGTTGTGAGTACGAAGATATCCCAATTTCTATCCAGATGATTCTAGATTAGCCTGTTCGAACATATGCCATTATCTTCATGATTCTTATCAAACCAGGATGAACCACGATCTAACAAGCTTTATTTGGAACCACTATTCAGTGGAGAATAACCAGGAAGTTAAATAAATCTCATAGGAGTTGTGAGCAAGAAGATATCCCACTTTATATCCAGATGATTCCAGATTAGCCTGTTCGGACATATGGCAATATCTTCATGATTCTTATCAAACCAGGATGAACCACGATCTAAGAAGCTTTATTTGGAACCAGTAATCAGTGGAGAATAACCAGGAATTTGAATAAATCTCATAAGTGTTGTGAGCAAGAAGATATCCCACCTTCTATAAGGATGATTCTAGATTAGCCTGTTCGGACATATGTCATTATCTTCATGATTCTTATCAAACCAGGATGAACCACGATCTAAGAAGCTTTATTTGGAACCACTAATCAGTGGAGAATAACCAGGAAGTTGAATATATCTCATAAGTGTGTTGAGCAAGAAGATATCCCACCTTCTATCCAGATGATTCCAGATTAGCCTGTTCGGACATATGTCATTATCTTTATGATTCTTATCAAACCAGGATGAACCAATATGTAAGAAGCTTGATTGGGAACCACTATTCAGTGGAGAATAACCAGGAAGTTAAATAAATCTCATAGGAGTTGTGAGTAAGAAGATATCCCACTTTCTATCCAGATGATTCCAGATTAGCCTGTTCGGACATATGGCAATATCTTCATGATTCTTATCAAACCAGGATAAACCACGATCTAAGAAGCTTTATTTGGAACCACTAATCAGTGGAGAATAACCAGGAAGTTAAATAAATCTCATAGGAGTTTATAGTAAGAAGATATCCCACTTTCTATCCAAATGATTCCAGATTAGCCTGTTCGGACATATGCCATTATCTTCATGATTCTTATCAAACCAGGATGAACCACGATCTAAGAAGCTTTATTTGGAACCACTATTCAGTGGAGAATAACCAGGAAGTTAAATAAATCTCATAGGAGTTGTGAGTAAGAAGATATCCCACTTTCTATCCAGATGATTCCTGATTAGCATGTTCGGACATATGGCGATATGTTCATGATTCTTAATAAACCTGGATGAACCAATATGTAAGAAGCTTGTTTGGGAACCACTAATCAGTGGAGAATAACCAGGAAGTTGAATAAATCTCATAGGAGTTGTGAGTAAGAAGATATCCCACTTTCTATCCAGATGATTCCAGATTAGCATGTTCGAACATATGGCGATACTTCATGATTCTTATCAAACCAGGATGAACCAATATGTAAGAAGCTTGATTGGGAACCACAAATATGTGGAGAATAACCGGGAAGTTGAATAAATCTCATAGGAGTTGTGAGTAAGAAGATATCCCACTTTCTATCCAGATGATTCCAGTTTAGCCTATTCGAACATATGCCATTATCTTCATGATTCTTATCAAACCAGGATGAACCACGATCTAAGAAGCTTTATTTGGAACCACTATTCAGTGGAGAATAACCAGGAAGTTGACTAAATCTCATAAGTGTTGTGAGCAAGAAGATATCCCACTTTCTATCCAGCTGATTCCAGATTAGTCTGTTCGGACATATGGTAATATTTGATTCTTATCAAACCAGGATGAACCACGATCTAAGAAGCTTTATTTGGAACCACTAATCGGTGGAGAATAACCAGGAAGTTGAATAAATCTCATAAGTGTTGTGAGCAAGAATAGACCCCACCTTCTATCCAGATGATTCCAGATTAGCCTGTTCGGACATATGTCATTATCTTCATGATTCTTATCAAACCAGGATGAACCACGATCTAAGAAGTTTTATTTGGAACCACTAATCAGTGGAGAATAATCAGGAAGTTGAATAAATCTCATAAGTGTTGTGAGCAAGAAGATATTCCACTTTCTATCCAGATGATTCCAGATTAGCATGTTCAGACATATGGCAATATCTTCATGATTCTTATCAAACCAGGATGAACCACGATCTAAGAAGCTTTATTTGGAACCACTATTCAGTGGAGAATAATCAGGAAGTTAAATAAATCTCATAGGAGTTGTGAGTAAGAAGATATCCCACTTTCTATCCAGATGATTCCTGATTAGCATGTTCGGACATATGGCGATATCTTCATGATTCTTAGTAAACCTGGATGAACCAATATGTAAGAACCTTGATTGGGAACCACAAATAAGTGGAGAATAACCAGGAAGTTGAATAAATCTCATAGGAGTTGTGAGTAAGAAGATATCCCAATTTCTATCCAGATGATTCTAGATTAGCCTGTTCGAACATATGCCATTATCTTCATGATTCTTATCAAACCAGGATGAACCACGATCTAACAAGCTTTATTTGGAACCACTATTCAGTGGAGAATAACCAGGAAGTTAAATAAATCTCATAGGAGTTGTGAGCAAGAAGATATCCCACTTTATATCCAGATGATTCCAGATTAGCCTGTTCGGACATATGGCAATATCTTCATGATTCTTATCAAACCAGGATGAACCACGATCTAAGAAGCTTTATTTGGAACCAGTAATCAGTGGAGAATAACCAGGAATTTGAATAAATCTCATAAGTGTTGTGAGCAAGAAGATATCCCACCTTCTATAAGGATGATTCTAGATTAGCCTGTTCGGACATATGTCATTATCTTCATGATTCTTATCAAACCAGGATGAACCACGATCTAAGAAGCTTTATTTGGAACCACTAATCAGTGGAGAATAACCAGGAAGTTGAATATATCTCATAAGTGTGTTGAGCAAGAAGATATCCCACCTTCTATCCAGATGATTCCAGATTAGCCTGTTCGGACATATGTCATTATCTTCATGATTCTTATCAAACCAGGATGAACCAATATGTAAGAAGCTTGATTGGGAACCACTATTCAGTGGAGAATAACCAGGAAGTTAAATAAATCTCATAGGAGTTGTGAGTAAGAAGATATCCCACTTTCTATCCAGATGATTCCAGATTAGCCTGTTCGGACATATGGCAATATCTTCATGATTCTTATCAAACCAGGATAAACCACGATCTAAGAAGCTTTATTTGGAACCACTAATCAGTGGAGAATAACCAGGAAGTTAAATAAATCTCATAGGAGTTTATAGTAAGAAGATATCCCACTTTCTATCCAAATGATTCCAGATTAGCCTGTTCGGACATATGCCATTATCTTCATGATTCTTATCAAACCAGGATGAACCGCGATCTAAGAAGCTTTATTTGGAACCACTATTCAGTGGAGAATAACCAGGAAGTTAAATAAATCTCATAGGAGTTGTGAGTAAGAAGATATCCCACTTTCTATCCAGATGATTCCTCATTAGCATGTTCGGACATATGGCGATATGTTCATGATTCTTAATAAACCTGGATGAACCAATATGTAAGAAGCTTGATTGGGAACCACTAATCAGTGGAGAATAACCAGGAAGTTGAATAAATCTCATAGGAGTTGTGAGTAAGAAGATATCCCACTTTCTATCCAGATGATTCCAGATTAGCATGTTCGGACATATGGCGATGCTTCATGATTCTTATCAAACCAGGATGAACCAATATGTAAGAAGCTTGATTGGGAACCACAAATATGTGGAGAATAACCGGGAAGTTGAATAAATCTCATAGGAGTTGTGAGTAAGAAGATATCCCACTTTCTATCCAGATGATTCCAGTTTAACCTATTCGAACATATGCCATTATCTTCATGATTCTTATCAAACCAGGATGAATCACGATCTAAGAAGCTTTATTTGGAACCACTATTCAGTGGAGAATAACCAGGAAGTTGAATAAATCTCATAAGTGTTGTGAGCAAGAAGATATCCCACTTTCTATCCAGCTGATTCCAGATTAGTCTGTTCGGACATATGGTAATATCTTCATGATTCTTATCAAACCAGGATGAACCACGATCTAAGAAGCTTTATTTGGAACCACTAATCGGTGGAGAATAACCAGGAAGTTGAATAAATCTCATAAGTGTTGTGAGCAAGAATAGACCCCACCTTCTATCCAGATGATTCCAGATTAGCCTGTTCGGACATATGTCATTATCTTCATGATTCTTATCAAACCAGGATGAACCACGATCTAAGAAGCTTTATTTGGAACCACTAATCAGTGGAGAATAATCAGGAAGTTGAATAAATCTCATAAGTGTTGTGAGCAAGAAGATATTCCACTTTCTATCCAGATGATTCCAGATTAGCATGTTCAGACATATGGCAATATCTTCATGATTCTTATCAAACCAGGATGAACCACGATCTAAGAAGCTTTATTTGGAACCACTATTCAGTGGAGAATAACCAGGAAGTTAAATAAATCTCATAGGAGTTGTGAGTAAGAAGATATCCCACTTTCTATCCAGATGATTCCTGATTAGCATGTTCGGACATATGGCGATATCTTCATGATTCTTAGTAAACCTGGATGAACCAATATGTAAGAACCTTGATTGGGAACCACAAATAAGTGGAGAATAACCAGGAAGTTGAATAAATCTCATAGGAGTTGTGAGTAAGAAGATATCCCAATTTCTATCCAGATGATTCTAGATTAGCTTGTTCGAACATATGCCATTATCTTCATGATTCTTATCAAACCAGGATGAACCACGATCTAACAAGCTTTATTTGGAACCACTATTCAGTTGAGAATAACCAGGAAGTTAAATAAATCTCATAGGAGTTGTGAGCAAGAAGATATCCCACTTTATATCCAGATGATTCCAGATTAGCCTGTTCGGACATATGGCAATATCTTCATGATTCTTATCAAACCAGGATGAACCACGATCTAAGAAGCTTTATTTGGAACCAGTAATCAGTGGAGAATAACCAGGAATTTGAATAAATCTCATAAGTGTTGTGAGCAAGAAGATATCCCACCTTCTATAAGGATGATTCTAGATTAGCCTGTTCGGACATATGTCATTATCTTCATGATTCTTATCAAACCAGGATGAACCACGATCTAAGAAGCTTTATTTGGAACCACTAATCAGTGGAGAATAACCCGGAAGTTGAATATATCTCATAAGTGTGTTGAGCAAGAAGATATCCCACCTTCTATCCAGATGATTCCAGATTAGCCTGTTCGGACATATGTCATTATCTTCATGATTCTTATCAAACCAGGATGAACCAATATGTAAGAAGCTTGATTGGGAACCACTATTCAGTGGAGAATAACCAGGAAGTTAAATAAATCTCATAGGAGTTGTGAGTAAGAAGATATCCCACTTTCTATCCAGATGATTCCAGATTAGCCTGTTCGGACATATGGCAATATCTTCATGATTCTTATCAAACCAGGATAAACCACGATCTAAGAAGCTTTATTTGGAACCACTAATCAGTGGAGAATAACCAGGAAGTTAAATAAATCTCATAGGAGTTTATAGTAAGAAGATATCCCACTTTCTATCCAAATGATTCCAGATTAGCCTGTTCGGACATATGCCATTATCTTCATGATTCTTATCAAACCAGGATGAACCACGATCTAAGAAGCTTTATTTGGAACCACTATTCAGTGGAGAATAACCAGGAAGTTAAATAAATCTCATAGGAGTTGTGAGTAAGAAGATATCCCACTTTCTATCCAGATGATTCCTGATTAGCATGTTCGGACATATGGCGATATGTTCATGATTCTTAATAAACCTGGATGAACCAATATGTAAGAAGCTTGATTGGGAACCACTAATCAGTGGAGAATAACCAGGAAGTTGAATAAATCTCATAGGAGTTGTGAGTAAGAAGATATCCCACTTTCTATCCAGATGATTCCAGATTAGCATGTTCGGACATATGGCGATACTTCATGATTCTTATCAAACCAGGATGAACCAATATGTAAGAAGCTTGATTGGGAACCACAAATATGTGGAGAATAACCGGGAAGTTGAATAAATCTCATAGGAGTTGTGAGTAAGAAGATATCCCACTTTCTATCCAGATGATTCCAGTTTAGCCTATTCGAACATATGCCATTATCTTCATGATTCTTATCAAACCAGGATGAACCACGATCTAAGAAGCTTTATTTGGAACCACTATTCAGTGGAGAATAACCAGGAAGTTGAATAAATCTCATAAGTGTTGTGAGCAAGAAGATATCCCACTTTCTATCCAGCTGATTCCAGATTAGTCTGTTCGGACATATGGTAATATCTTCATGATTCTTATCAAACCAGGATGAACCACGATCTAAGAAGCTTTATTTGGAACCACTAATCGGTGGAGAATAACCAGGAAGTTGAATAAATCTCATAAGTGTTGTGAGCAAGAATAGACCCCACCTTCTATCCAGATGATTCCAGATTAGCCTGTTCGGACATATGTCATTATCTTCATGATTCTTATCAAACCAGGATGAACCACGATCTAAGAAGCTTTATTTGGAACCACTAATCAGTGGAGAATAATCAGGAAGTTGAATAAATCTCATAAGTGTTGTGAGCAAGAAGATATTCCAGTTTCTATCCAGATGATTCCAGATTAGCATGTTCAGACATATGGCAATATCTTCATGATTCTTATCAAACCAGGATGAACCACGATCTAAGAAGCTTTATTTGGAACCACTAATCAGTGGAGAATAACCAGGAATTTGAATAAATCTCATAAGTGTTGTGAGCAAGAAGATATCCCACCTTCTATCCAGATGATTCTAGATTAGCCTGTTCGGACATATGTCATTATCTTCATGATTCTTATCAAACCAGGATGAACCACGATCTAAGAAGCTTTATTTGGAACCACTAATCAGTGGAGAATAACCAGGAAGTTGAATATATCTCATAGGAGTTGTGAGTAAGAAGATATCCCACTTTCTATCCAGATGATTCCAGATTAGCCTGTTCGGACATATGACAATATCTTCATGATTCTAACCACGATCTAAGAAGCTTTATTTGGAACCACTAATCAGTGGAGAATAACCAGGAAGTTGAATAAATCTCATAAGTGTTATGAGCAAGAAGATAACCCACCTTCTATCCAGATGTTTCCAGATTTGCCTCTTCGGACATATGCCATTATCTTCATGATTCTTATCAAACCAGGATGAACCAATATGTAAGAAGCTTGATTGGGAACCACTATTCGGTGGAGAATAACCAGGAAGTTAAATAAATCTCATAGGAGTTGTGAGTAAGAAGATATCCCACTTTCTATCCAGATGATTCCAGATTAGCCTGTTCGGACATATGGCAATATCTTCATGATTATTATCAAACCAGGAAGAACCACGATCTAAGAAGCTTTATTTGGAACCACTAATCAGTGGATAATAACCAGGAAGTTGAATAAATCTCATAAGTGTTTTGAGCAAGAAGATATCCCACCTTCTATCCAGATGATTCCAGATTAGCCTGTTAGGACATATGTCATTATCTTCATGATTCTTATCAAACCAGGATGAACCACGATCTAAGAAGCTTTATATGGAACCACTAATCAGTGGAGAATAACCAGGAAGTTGAATAAATCTCATAGGAGTTGTGAGTAAGAAGATATCCCAATTTCTATCCAGATGATTCCAGATTAGCATGTTCGAACATATGCCATTATCTTCATGATTCTTATCAAACCAGGATGAACCACGATCTAACAAGCTTTATTTGGAACCACTATTCAGTGGAGAATAACCAGGAAGTTAAATAAATCTCATAGGAGTTGTGAGCAAGAAGATATCCCACTTTATATCCAGATGATTCCAGATTAGCTTGTTCGGACATATGGCAATATCTTCATGTTTCTTATCAAACCAGGATGAACCACGATCTAAGAAGCTTTATTTGGAACCAGTAATCAGTGGAGAATAACCAGGAATTTGAATAAATCTCATAAGTGTTGTGAGCAAGAAGATATCCCACCTTCTATCCAGATGATTCTAGATTAGCCTGTTCGGACATATGTCATTATCTTCATGATTCTTATCAAACCACGATGAACCACGATCTAAGAAGCTTTATTTGGAACCACTAATCAGTGGAGAATAACCAGGAAGTTGAATATATCTCATAAGTGTGTTGAGCAAGAAGATATCCCACCTTCTATCCAGATGATTCCAGATTAGCCTGTTCGGACATATGTCATTATCTTCATGATTCTTATCAAACCAGGATGAACCAATATGTAAGAAGCTTGATTGGGAACCACTATTCAGTGGAGAATAACCAGGAAGTTAAATAAATCTCATAGGAGTTGTGAGTAAGAAGATATCCCACTTTCTATCCAGATGATTCCAGATTAGCCTGTTCGGACATATGGCAATAGCTTCATGAATATTATCAAACCAGGAAGAACCACGATCTAAGAAGCTTTATTTGGAACCACTAATCAGTGGATAATAACCAGGAAGTTGAATAAATCTCATAAGTGTTTTGAGCAAGAAGATATCCCACCTTCTATCCAGATGATTCCAGATTAGCCTGTTAGGACATATGCCATTATCTTCATGATTCTTATCAAACCAGGATGAACCACGATCTAAGAAGCTTTATATGGAACCGATAATCAGTGGAGAATAACCAGGAAGTTGAATAAATCTCATAGGAGTTGTGAGTAAGAAGATATCCCTCTTTCTATCCAAATGATTCCATATTAGCCTGTTTGGACATATGGCAATATCTTCATGATTATTATCAAACCAGGATGAACCACGATATAAGAAGCTTTATTTGGAACGACTATTCAGTGGAGAATAACCAGGAAGTTAAATAAATCTCATAGGAGTTTTGAGTAAGAAGATATCCCACTTTCTATCCAGATGATTCCAAATTAGCCTGTTCGGACATATGGCAATATCTTCATGATTCTTATCAAACCAGGATGAACCACGATCTATGAAGCTTTATTTGGAACAACTAATCAGTGGAGAATAACCAGGAAGTTGAATAAATCTCATAAGTGTTGTGAGCAAGAAGGTATCCCACCTTCTATCCAAATGATTCCAGATTAGTATGTATGCCATTATCTTCATGATTCTTATCAAACCTGGATGAACCACTATCTAAGAAGCTTAATTTGGAACCAATATTCAGTGGAGAATAACCTGGAAGTTGAATAAATCTCATAGGAGTTGTGAGTAAGAAGATATCCCACTTTCTAGCCAGATGATTCCAGATTAGCATGTTCGTACATATGACAATATCTTCATGATTCTTATCAAACCAGGATGAACCACGATCTAAGAAGCTTTATTTGGAACAACTAATCAGTGGAGAATAACCTGGAAGTTGAATAAATCTCATAAGTGTATTGAGCAAGAAGATATCCCACCTTCTATCCAGATGATTCCAGATTAGCCTGTTCGGACATATGCCATTATCTTCATGATTCTTATCAAACCAGGATGAACCAATATGTAAGAAGCTTGATTGGGAACCACTATTCAGTGGAGAATAACCAGGAAGTTAAATAAATCTCATAGGAGTTGTGAGTAAGAAGATATCCCACTTTCCATCCAGATGATTCCAGATTAGCCTGTTCGGACATATGGCAATATCTTCATGATTCTTATCAAACCAGGATGAACCACGATTTAATAAGCTTTATTTGGAACCACTATTCAGTGGAGAATAACCAGGAAGTTGAATAAATCTCTTAAGTGTTGTGAGCAAGAAGATATCCTACTTTCTATCCAGATGATTCCAGATTAGCATGTTCGGACATATGGCAATATTTTCATGATTCTTATCAAACCAGGATGAACCACGATCTAAGAAGATTTATTTGGAACCAATAATCAGTGGAGAATAACCAGGAATTTGAATAAATCTCATAAGTGTTGTGAGCAAGAAGATATCCCACCTTCTATCCATATGATTCTAGATTAGCCTGTTCGGAAATATGTCATTATCTTCATGATTCTTATAAAACCAGGATGAACCACGATCAAAGAAGCTTTATTTGGAACCACTAATCAGTGGAGAATAACCAGGAAGTTGAATATATCTCATAGGAGTTGTGAGTAAGAAGATATCCCACTTTCTATACTTTCTATCCAGATGATTCCAGATTAGCCTGTTCGGACATATGGCAATATCTTCATGATTCTTATCAAACCATGATGAACCACGATCTAAGAAGCTTTATTTGGAACCACTAATCAGTGGAGAATAACCAGGAAGTTGAATAAATCTCATAAGTGTTATGAGCAAGAAGATATCCCACCTTCTATCCAGATGATTCCAGATTTGCCTCTTCGGACATATGCCATTATCTTCATGATTCTTATCAAACCAGGATGAACCAATATGTAAGAAGCTTGATTGGGAACCACTATTCAGTGGAGAATAACCAGGAAGTTAAATAAATCTCATAGGAGTTGTGAGTAAGAAGATATCCCACTTTCTATCCAGATGATTCCAGATTAGCCTGTTCGGACATATGGCAATATCTTCATGATTATTATCAAACCAGGAAGAACCACGATCTAAGAAGCTTTATTTGGAACCACTAATCAGTGGAGAATAACCAGGAAGTTGAATAAATCTCATAAGTGTTTTGAGCAAGAAGATATCCCACCTTCTATCCAGATGATTCCAGATTAGCCTGTTAGGACATATGCCATTATCTTCATGATTCTTATCAAACCAGGATGAACCACGATCTAAGAAGCTTTATATGGAACCACTAATCAGTGGAGAATAACCAGGAAGTTGAATAAATCTCATAGGAGTTGTGAGTAAGAAGATATCCCACTTTCTATCCAGATGATTCCATATTAGCCTGTTTGGACATATAGCAATATCTTCATGATTATTATCAAACCAGGATGAACCACGATCTAAGAAGCTTTATTTGGAACGAATATTCAGTGGAGAATAACCAGGAATTTAAATAAATCTCATAGGAGTTTTGAGTAAGAAGATATCCCACTTTCTATCCAGATGATTCCAAATTAGCCTGTTCGGACATATGGCAATATCTTCATGATTCTTATCAAACCAGGATGAACCACGATCTAAGAAGCTTTATTTGGAACCACTAATCAGTGGAGAATAACCAGGAAGTTGAATAAATCTCATAAGTGTTGTGAGCAAGAAGGTATCCCACCTTCTATCCAGATGATTCTAGATTAGTCTGTTCGGACATATGCCATTATCTTCATGATTCTTATCAAACCTGGATGAACCACGATCTAAGAAGCTTAATTTGGAACCACTATTCAGTGGAGAATAACCAGGAAGTTGAATAAATCTCATAGGAGTTGTGAGTAAGAAGATATCCCACTTTCTAGCCAGATGATTCCAGATTAGCCTGTTCGTACATATGGCAATATCTTCATGATTCTTATCAAACCAGGATGAACCACGATCTAAGAAGCTTTATTTGGAACAACTAATCAGTGGAGAATAACCAGGAAGTTTAATAAATCTCATAAGTGTATTGAGCAAGAAGATATCCCACCTTCTATCCAGATGATTCCAGATTAGCATGTTCGGACATATGCCATTATCTTCATGATTCTTATCAAACCAAGATGAACCAATATGTAAGAAGCTTGATTGGGAACCACTATTCAGTGGAGAATAACCAGGAAGTTAAATAAATCTCATAGGAGTTGTGAGTAAGAAGATATCCCACTTTCTATCCAGATGATTCCAGATTAGCCTGTTCGGACATATAGCAATATCTTCATGATTCTTATCAAACCAGGATGAACCACGATCTAAGAAGCTTTATTTGGAACCACTATTCAGTGGAGAATAACCAGGAAGTTGAATAAATCTCATAGGAGTTGTGAGTAAGAAGATATCCCACTTTCTATCAAGATGATTCCAGATTAGCCTGTTTGGACATATGGCAATATCTTCATGATTCTTATCAAACCAGGATGAACCACGATCTAAGAAGATTTATTTGGCACCACTAATCAGTGGAGAATAACCAGGAAGTTGAATAAATCTCATAAGTGTTGTGAGCAAGAAGATATCCCACTTTCTATCCAGATGATTCCAGATTAGCCTGTTCGGACATATGGTAATATCTTCATGATTCTTATCAAACCAGGATGAACCACGATCTAAAAAGCTTTATTTGGAAACACTAATCAGTGGAGAATAACCAGGAAGTTGAATAAATCTTATAAGTGTTGTGAGTAAGAAGATATCCCACCTTTTATCCAGATGATTCCAGATTAGCCTGTTTGTTGGAATTCATGAGTGTTTGTCTCATGTCAAGAGAGTATTAAGTCAACTTGTAACTGAATCCCCTTCAACCACACAACAGGAACTCACCATCCAAGATCAGAGACAACCAACTGGTGATTGAATCCTCACACAAAGTACACAAATATAACCAGGAATCCTAGACAGTAAACTGATTATATAAGGCAGAGAAGCTCTAGTTTGAATCTATTCCTTGAGAAGTGACACAACACTTTCAGTTTGTTCGCTTAAGGAGAATGGGAATTAGAAACAGTAATCTAGAGCTTAAGAGAAAATAAAGAAGAGTTTAGAGTGAGTTTTACAAGTATTAGGCTGCCTTAATACAAAGAGAGTTAAGGCAGCCTCTAAACCATAACTCTAAACTCACATTGTGAATATTATTTAGACACAAGCAAGGGAGAGAGAGCCACGAAATTAATGAGAGAAACTTGTATATTGATCTGGATAATTTGTTACAAGAGTGGTGAGGCCTTTAAATAGGCAATCACTTACAATAAACAAAGATTAAATTAGGGAAACATAAACAAATAATTTTGTAGGAAATGAGAACATGCCAAAGGAGATACAGCCAAGTTCTAGATGTGCAGGAAGAGTAGAAAGGAACAGGAGAGATGTTGTCACAGCCTGCTTGAGTGAAAGTGACAGGCCAGCTGCTTCTCCAAAGCAATCCATGTGACTTCTTCTTTTCAAATTCAAACCAGCCTCTTTGATTTAAATTCAAATGGGTTTCCTTGACTTCTAAGTGTTTCCCCACGTCCATATTAGCCTCCACAACACCTTTCTTGCCTTGCAAGCTAAGTTAGGTCAAGAAGATAACTTGTGGAGCAAGACTGCACAAAACAGAATCAAATTGGCTTTTCTTCTTGAACTCTCCTTTGATCATCAACCAGCTTCTTCTTCTGGTCATTCCTTTATTTATTTCAACACTCCCCCTCAAGCTTGACCATAGGAGATCCTTGGGAAAGCTTGGAACTGAGAGCACTTACCTCATTAAAAACCTAAGTGTGGAAAACCTCATGGGACAAAACCATCACTTAGGGAAAAAGAGTGCAACTACCCTCAACCTAGGGATTGGCCAGTGAGTCTAAGGAGCTTAAGATGATTTTCATGGACTCCTTAGACTCTGGATCATGGCCTTTCTTCAACAGCAATCAGGCACCAATCCCTTCCTTGCTTCACACTCATCACACCTTTGAGCTTCTTCTTGTGGTCAGACCTTGTCTCCCCCTTTCTTTTGGCTTCTTGCCTTCATCATGGGTTGAGTCCAAGCCTGCCTTGTTCATGAGCTCAATAGGTACCTGATTCAAACAATGCACAAACACATGCATCAATTCTCAAGGGGCAAACCTATTCAATCATTAGCATAAGTATAGATTTAGGTACTTCCCTTGCATAAGAAGAATGGTCATTGGCTTCTCATATTAACACCCCTCCTCAAGCTTGACCTGAGAATGAGAGTATGTGGTCAAGCTTGGAAGATGAGAGCCAATGATGATCACCAATTCCTTGAGACCACAAGCTTCATCAACCAGGTACAAGCACAAATGCTATGGGCTGATTCATAGCTTCCCAACTGAAGGTAACTGTTCTAACTTCATGTAGAAGCTGATCCATAGCTTCCCAAGCAGAAGGTAACTGTTCTAATTCCATGCCTTGGGCTGATCCATAGCTTCCCCACTGAAGGTAACTGCTCTAACTCCAAGTTGTTGCTGTCCTTGTTGAATTCTTCTTGCAGTGGCTTCTAGACAGACCATGGAAGCTCATTACAGCCCCCCTCAAGCTTGAATCCGAGTATAGGGGAGGAGACAAGCTTGATATGAGCTTTTAAGCCTCCTGGTCTACTCAGAAATTATTTCTCCATGGTCAAGAATATGCATCTTGTGCAGGCTCTGATCAACATGGGCAATCTGTTAAACCAACACTAAGACAAGCATCAGTAGACAACAAGAGACCATAACATTGGTTTTCACCAAGTCTGATCTTTAAAACACATTTCAACCAAGCAATGGACAGATATCTCTAAGATTCTATCCTAGCAAAACTCTCTGAATCCTAATCATCAAGACTAAGCATTCAGGCAACAAGAAATTTAAATTTTCCTAAGGGCAGAAGCAAGACAATTCTTTCAAGACAGCTTAACTTCAAGACAGTTTAACAACCTTAGGCAGATTCTAACAAGATTGTTAGAATATAGAATTAAGTAACCAGAGTAAAAGTAACCAGAGAATAAGTAGAGAGTAGAGAATGATGTAACCAGAGTATTAGTAGCCAGAGAATGGGAGAATGATGGAGTATAAGTAACCTGAGAATCCGAGAATAGGGAATAGAAAATTGCTCAAGAGTTCTAATGGACAGAGCTTTGCTCTGTTTTCTTGAGTTTTGCGGAAGCATTAACAGCCAGGAGCAACCAATACTCCTCATGAGTTTGGTGCTTTAGTAGCTGAAACACAATGGACCATTGGAAAATTAATTTATCCACTGATCTTAGACATGTACCACTGGAATAACTCAGGAACTGATGTTTTCCAGGGCTTTCAACAAGAGAACCATCAGAATAACACATGAACAAGTGTTTTCTGTGGCTTAGACAACTATGAAACCAATGGATCAAAACAGTTTGTCCACTGGTCAAAAAGATGCTCTATTAAGAATGAGCTATTACCCAATGGATAAAGCATAATGGTGAAGCAATTTCGAAATCTTTCTCTTCCTCATGCTGGATTCGACATACTAACAAGTACTGACCAAGCTAACACTATATCAGAGTGAGAGAGAAAGGATTTGATTTTTTTTTTTTAATTTTCTTTTCAAGAAATTTCAAGACACAAGTATAATCTTTTCTCCCTCCCTCAGGCTGGTAAGAACATATTTCAGTCTTTCATCCAAACCTTAAAAATGAGGAGATCAAGGGGAGAGTCAATGATCTTTAAAAAAAACATTTAAAGATTGCATCTTGAATTTTGGAAAACATACTTCATCTAACCTCTCTACTGCTCATGTTTTGAATCCTAGCCACACAGCTCATCAAAAATAATTTCAAAGTGAGAGAGAGAGAGAGCTTCAGGATGAAGTAGAACAGAGTGAGTTCAGCCCAAGAGAGCAACTAGGCTCTGATACCATGTTGGAATTCATGAGTGTTTGTCTCATGTCAAGAGAGTATTAAGTTAACTTGTGACTGAATCCCCTTCAACCACACAACAGGAACTCACCATCCAAGATCAGAGACAACCAACTTGTGATTGAATCCTCACACAAAGTACACAAATATAACCAGGAATCCTAGACAGTAAACTGATTATATAAGGCAGAGAAGCTCTAGTTTGAATCTATTCCTTGAGAAGTGACACAACACTTTCAGTTTGTCCGCTTAAGGAGAATGGGAATTAGAAACAGTAATCTAGAGCTTAAGAGAAAATAAAGAAGAGTTTAGAGTGAGTTTTACAAGTATTAGGCTGCCTTAATACAAAGAGAGTTAAGGCAGCCTCTAAACCATAACTCTAAACTCACATTGTGAATATTATTTAGACACAAGCAAGGGAGAGAGAGCCACGAAATTAATGAGAGAAACTTGTATATTGATCTGGATATTTTGTTACAAGAGTGGTGAGGCCTTTAAATAGGCAATCACTTACAATAAACAAAGATTAAATTAGGGAAACATAAACAAATAATTTTGTAGGAAATGAGAACATGCCAAAGGAGATACAGCCAAGTTCTGGATGTGCAGGAAGTGTAGAAAGGGACAGGAGAGATGTTGTCACAGCCTGCTTGAGTGAAAGTGACAGGCCAGCTGCTTCTCCAAAGCAATCCATGTGACTTCTTCTTTTCAAATTCAAACCAGCCTCTCTGATTTAAATTCAAATGGGTTTCCTTGACTTCAAAGTGTTTCCCCACGTCCATATTAGCCTCCACAACTCCTTTCTTGCCTTGCAAGCTAAGTTAGGTCAAGAAGATAACTTGTGGAGCAAGACTGCACAAAACAGAATCAAATTGGCTTTTCTTCTTGAACTCTCCTTTGATCATCAACCAGCTTCTTCTTCTGGTCATTCCTTTATTTATTTCAACACTGTTCGAACATATACCATTACCTTTATGATTCTTATCAAACCAGGATGAACCAATATGTAAGAAGCTTGATTGGGAAACACTAATCAGTGGAGAATAACCAGGAAGTTAAATAAATCTCATAGCAGTTGTGAGTAAGAAGATATCCCACTTTCTATCCAAATGATTCCAGATTAGCATGTTCGGACATATGCTATTATCTTCATGATTCTTATCAAACCAGGATGAACCACGATCTAAGAATCTTTATTCGGAACCACTATTCAGTGGAGAATAACCAGGAAGTTAAATAAATCTCATAGGAGTTGTGAGTAAGAAGATATCCCACTTTCTATCCAGATGATTCCAGATTAGCCTGTTCGGACATATGGCAATATCTTCATGATTCTTATCAAACCAGGATGAACCACGATCCAAGAAGCTTTATTTGGAACCACTATTCAGTGGAGAATAACCAGGAAGTTAAATAAATCTCATAGGAGTTGTGAGTAAGAAGATATCCCACTTTCTATCCAGGTGATTCCAGATTAGCATGTTCGGACATATGGCAATATCTTCATGATTCTTATCAAACCAGGATGAACCACGATCTACGAAGCTTTATTTGGTACCACTAATCAGTGGAGAATAACCAGGAAGTTGAAAAAATCTCATAAGTGTTGTGAGCAAAAAGATATCCCACCTTCTATCCAGATGATTCCAGATTAGCATGTTCGGACATATGTCATTATCTTCCTGATTCTTATCAAACCAGGATTAACCACGATCTAAGAAGCTTTGTTTGGAACCACTAATCAGTGGAGAATAACCAGAAAGTTGAATAAATCTCATAGGAGTTGTGAGTAAGAAGATATCCCACTTTCTACCCAGATGATTCCAGATTAGCCTGTTCGGACATATGGCAATATCTTCATGATTCTTATCAAAACAGGATGAACAGATATGTAAGAAGCTTGATTGGGAATCACTATTCAGTGGAGAATAACCAGAAGTTAAAAAAATCTCATAGGAGTTGTGCGTAAGAAGATATCCCACTTTCTATCTAGATGATTCCAGATTAGCATGTTCGGACATATGCCATTATCTTCATGATTCTTATCAAACCAGGATGAACCAATATGTAAGAAGCTTGATTGGGAAACAATAATCAGTGGAGAATAACCAGGAAGTTAAATAAATCTCATAGGAGTTGTGAGTAAGAAGATATCCCACTTTCTATCCAAATGATTCCAGATTAGCCTGTTCGGACATATGCCATTATCTTCATGATTCTTATCAAACCAGGATGAACCACGATCTAAGAAGCTTTATTTGGAACCACTATTCAGTGGAGAATAACCATGAAGTAAAATAAATCTCATAGGAGTTGTGAGTAAGAAGATATCCCACTTTCTATCCAAATGAATCTAGATTAGCCTGTTCGGACATATGCCATTATCTTCATGATTCTTATCAAACCAGGATGAACCACGATCTAAGAAGCTTTATTTGGAACCACTATTATGTGGAGAATAGCCAGGAAGTTAAATAAATCTCATAGGAGTTGTGAGTAAGAAGATATCCCACTTTCTATCCAGATGATTCCAGATTAGCCTGTTCGGACATATGTCAATATCTTCATGATTCTTATCAAACCAGGATGAACCACGATCAAAGAAGCTTTATTTGGAACCACTAATCAGTGGAGAATAACCAGGAAGTTGAATAAATCTCATAGGAATTGTGAGTAAGAAGATATCCCACTTTCTATCCAGATGATTCCATATTAGCCTGTTCGGACATATGGCAATATCTTCATGATTCTTATCAAACCAGAATGAACCACGTTCTAAGAAGCTTTATTTGGAACCACTAATCAGTGGAGAATAACCAGGAAGTTGAATAAATCTCATAAGTGTATTGAGCAAGAAGATATCCCACCTTCTATCCAGATGATTCCAGATTAGCCTGTTCGGACATATGCCATTATCTTCATGATTCTTATCAAACCAGGATGAACCAATATGTAAGAAGCTTGATTGGGAACCACTATTCAGTGGAGAATAACCAGGAAGTTAAATAAATCTCATAGCAGTTGTGAGTAAGAAGATATCCCACTTTCAATCCAGATGATTCCAGATTAGCCTGTTCGGACATATGACACTATCTTCAAGATTCTTACTAAACCAGGATGAACCACGATCTAAGAAGCTTTATTTGGAACCACTAATCAGTGGAGAATAACCAGGAAGTTAAATAAATCTCATAGGAGTTGTGAGTAAGAAGATATCCCACTTTCTATCCAAATGATTCCAGATTAGCCTTTTCGGACATATGCCATTATCTTCATGATTCTTATCAAACCAGGATGAACCACGATCTAAGAAGCTTTATTTGGAACCACTATTCAGTGGAGAATAACCAGGAAGTTAAATAAATCTCATAGGAGTTGTGAGTAAGAAGATATCCCACTTTCTATCTAGATGATTCCAGATTAGCCTGTTCGGACATATGGCAATATCTTCATGATTCTTATAAAACCAGGATGAACCACGATCTAAGAAGCTTTATTTGGAAACACTAATCAGTAGAGAATAACCAGGAAGTTGAATAAATCTAATAAGTGTTGTGAGCAAGAAGATATCCCACCTTCTATCCAGATGATTCCAGATTAGCCTGTTCGGACATATGTCATTATCTTCATGATTCTTATCAAACCAGGATGAACCACGATCTAAGAAGCTTTATTTGGAACCACTAATCAGTGGAGAATAACCAGGAAGTTGAATAAATCTCATAGGAGTTGTGAGTAAGAAGATATCCCAATTTTTATCCAGATGATTCCAAATTAGCCTGTTCAGACATATGACAATATCTTCATGATTCTTATCAAACCAGGATGAACCACGATCTAAGAAGCTTTATTTGGAACCACTAATCAGTGGAGAATAATCAGGAAGTTGAATAAATCTCATAAGTGTGTTGAGCAAGAAGATATCCCACCTTCTATCCAGATGATTCCAGATTAGCCTGTTCGGACATATGCCATTATCTTCATGATTCTTATCAAACCAGGATGAACCACGATCTAAGAAGCTTTATTTGGAACCAATAATCAGTGGAGAATAACCAGGAAGTTGAATAAATTTCATAGGAGTTGTGAGTAAGAAGATATTCCACATTCTATCCAGTTGATTCCAGATTAGCCTGTTCGGACATATGGCAATATCCTCAAGATTCTTATCAAACCAGGATGAACCACGATCTAAGAAGCTTTATTTGGAACCACTAATCAGTGGAGAATAACTAGGAATTTGAATAAATCTCATAGGAGTTGTGAGTATGAAGATATCCCATTTTCTATCCAGATGATTCCAGATTAGACTGTTCGGACATATGGCAATATCTTCATGATTATTATCAAACCAGGATGAACCACGATCTAAGAAGATTTATTTGGAACCAATATTCAGTGGAGAATAAACAGGAAGTTAAATAAATCTCATAGGAGTTGTGAGCAAGAAGGTATCCCACTTTCTATCCAGATGATTCCAGATTAGCCTGTTGAGACATATGTCATTATCTTCATGATTCTTATCAAACCAGGATGAACCACGATCTAAGAAGCTTTATTTGGAACCACTAATCAGTGGATAATAACCAGGAAGTTGAATAAATCTCATAGGAGTTGTGAGTAAGAAGATATCCCACTTTCTATCCAAATGATTCCAGATTAGCCTGTTCGGACATATGGCAATATCTTCATGATTCTTATAAAACCAGGATGAACCACGATCTAAGAAGCTTTATTTGGAAACACTAATCAGTGGAGAATAACCAGGAAGTTGAATAAATCAATAAGTGTTGTGAGCAAGAAGATATCCCACCTTCTATCCAGATGATTCCAGATTAGCCTGTTCGGACATATGTCATTATCTTCATGATTCTTATCAAACCAGGATGAACCACGATCTAAGAAGCTTTATTTGGAACCACTAATCAGTGGAGAATAACCAGGAAGTTGAATAAATCTCATAGGAGTTGTGAGTAAGAAGATATCCCAATTTCTATCCAGATGATTCCAGATTAGCCTGTTCGGACATATGACAATATCTTCATGATTCTTATCAAACCAGGATGAACCACGATCTAAGAAGCTTTATTTGGAACCACTAATCAGTGGAGAATAATCAGGAAGTTGAATAAATCTCATAAGTGTGTTGAGCAAGAAGATATCCCACCTTCTATCCAGATGATTCCAGATTAGCCTGTTCGGACATATGCCATTATCTTCATGATTCTTATCAAACCAGGATGAACCACAATCTAAGAAGCTTTATTTGGAACCAATAATCAGTGGAGAATAATCAGGAAGTGGAATAAATTTCATAGGAGTTGTGAGTAAGAAGATATTCCACATTCTATCCAGGTGATTCCAGATTAGCCTGTTCGGACATATGGCAATATCCTCATGATTTTTATCAAACCAGGATGAACCACGATCTAAGAAGCTTTATTTGGAACCACTAATCAGTGGAGAATAACTAGGAATTTGAATAAATCTCATAGGAGTTGTGAGTATGAAGATATCCCATTTTCTATCCAGATGATTCCAGATTAGACTGTTCGGACATATGGCAATATCTTCATGATTATTATCAAACCAGGATGAACCACGATATAAGAAGCTTTATTTGGAACCAATATTCAGTGGAGAATAACCAGGAAGTTAAATAAATCTCATAGGAGCTGTGAGCAAGAAGGTATCCCACTTTCTATCCAGATGATTCCAGATTAGCCTCTTCAGACATATGTCATTATCTTCATGATTCTTATCAAACCAGGATGAACCATGATCTAAGAAGCTTTATTTGGAACCACTAATCAGTGGAGAATAACCAGGAAGTTAAATAAATCTCATAGGAGTTGTGAGTAAGAAGATATCCCACTTTCTATCTAGATGATTCCAGATTAGCCTGTTCGGACATATGGCAATATCTTCATGATTCTTATAAAACCAGGATGAACCACGATCTAAGAAGGTTTATTTGGAAACACTAATCAGTGGAGAATAACCAGGAAGTTGAATAAATCTAATAAGTGTTGTGAGCAAGAAGATATCCCACCTTCTATCCAGATGATTCCAGATTAGCCTGTTCGGACATATGTCATTGTCTTCATGATTCTTATCAAACCAGGATGAACCACGATCTAATAAGCTTTATTTGGAACCACTAATCAGTGGAGAATAACCAGGAAGTTGAATAAATCTCATAGGAGTTGTGAGTAAGAAGATATCCCAATTTCTATCCAGATTATTCCAGATTAGCCTGTTCGGACATATGACAATATCTTCATGATTCTTATCAAACCAGGATGAACCACGACCTAAGAAGCTTTATTTGGAACCACTAATCAGTGGAGAATAATCAGGAAGTTGAATAAATCTCATAAGTATGTTGAGCAAGAAGATATCCCACCTTCTATCCAGATGATTCCAGATTAGCATGTTCGGACATATGCCATTATCTTCATGATTCTTATCAAACCAGGATGAACCACGATCTAAGAAGCTTTATTTGGAACCAATAATCAGTGGAGAATAACCAGGAAGTTGAATAAATTTCATAGGAGTTGTGAGTAAGAAGATATTCCACATTCTATCCAGGTGATTCCAGATTAGCCTGTTCGGACATATGGCAATATCCTCATGATTCTTATCAAACCAGGATGAACCACGATCTAAGAAGCTTTATTTGGAACCACTAATCAGTGGAGAATAACTAGGAATTTGAATAAATCTCATAGGAGTTGTGAGTATGAAGATATCCCATTTTCTATCCAGATGATTCCAGATTAGACTGTTCGGACATATGGCAATATCTTCATGATTATTATCAAACCAGGATGAACCACGATCTAAGAAGCTCTATTTGGAACAAATATTCAGTGGAGAATAACCAGGAAGTTAAATAAATCTCATAGGAGTTGTGAGCAAGAAGGTATCCCACTTTCTATCCAGATGATTCCAGATTAGCCTGTTCAGACATATGTCATTATCTACATGATTCTTATCAAACCAGGATGAACCACGATCTAAGAAGCTTTATTTGGAACCACTAATCAGTGGAGAATAACCAGGAAGTTGAATAAATCTCATAGCAGTTGTGAGTAAGAAGATATCCCACTTTCTATCCAGATGATTCCAGATTAGCCTGTTCGGACAAATGGCAATATCTTCATGATTCTTATCAAACCAGGATGAACCACGATCTAAGAAGCTTTATTTGGAACCACTAATCAGTGGAGAATAACCAGGAAGTTGAATAAATCTCATAAGTGTGTTGAGCAAGAAGATATCCCACCTTCTATCAAGATGATTCCAGATTAGCCTGTTCGGACATATGCCATTATCTTCATGATTCTTATCAAACCAGGTAGAACCAATATGTAAGAAGCTTGATTGGGAACCACTATTCAGTGGATAATAACAAGGAAGTTAAATAAATCTCATAGGAGTTGTGAGTAAGAAGATATCCCACTTTCTAACCAAAATGATTCCAGATTAGCCTGTTCGGACATATGCCATTATCTTCATGATTCTTATCAAACCAGTATTAACCACGATCTAAGAAGCTTTATTTGGAACCACTATTCAGTGGAGAGTAACCAGGAAGTTAAATAAATCTCATAGGAGTTGTGAGTAAGAAGATATCCCACTTTATATCCAGGTGATTCCAGATTAGCCTGTTCGGACATATGGCAATAACTTCATGATTCTTATCAAACCAGGATGAACCACGATCTAAGAAGCTTTATTTGGAACCACTAATCAGGAAGTTGAATAAATATCATAAGTGTGTTGAGCAAGAAGATATCCCACATTCTATCCAGATGATTCCAGATTAGCCTGTTCGGACATATGCCATTATCTTCATGATTCTTATCAAACCAGGATTAACCAATATGTAAGAAGCTTGATTGGGAACCACTAATCAGTGGAGAATAACCAGGAAGTTGAATAAATTTCATAGGAGTTGTGAGTAAGAAGATATCCCACATTCTATCCATGTGATTCAAGATTAGCCTGTTCGGACATATGGCAATATCCTCATGATTCTTATTAAACCAGGATGAACCACGATCTAAGAAGCTTTATTTGGAACCACTAATCAGTGGAGAATAACTAGGAAGTTGAATAAATCTCATAGGATTTGTGAGTAAGAAGATATCCCACTTTCTGTCCAGATGATTCTAGATTAGACTGTTCGGACATATGGCAATATCTTCATGATTATTATCAAACCAGGATAAACCACGATCTAAGAAGCTTTATTTGGAACCACTAATCAGTGGAGAATAACCAGGAAGTTGAATAAATCTCATAAGTGTTGTGAGCAAGAAGATATCCCACCTTCTATCCAGATGAATCCAGATTAGCCTGTTAGGACATATGCCATTATCTTCATGATTCTTATAAAACCAGGATTAACCACGATCTAAGAAGCTTTATTTGGAACCACTAATCAGTGGAGAATAACCAGGAAGTTGAATAAATCTCATAGGAGTTGTGAGTAAGAAGATATCCCACTTTCTATCCAGATGATTCTAGATTAGCATGTTTGAACATATGCCATTATCTTCATGATTCTTGTCAAACCAGGATGAACCACGATCTAAGAAGCTTTATTTGGAACCACTATTCAGTGGAGAATAACCAGGAAGTTAAATAAATCTCATAGGAGTTGTGAGCAAGAAGGTATCCCACTTTCTATCCAGATGATTCCAGATTAGCCTGTTCGGACATATGGCAATATCTTCATGATTCTTATCAAACCAGGATGAACCACGATCTAAGAAGCTTTATTTGGAACCACTAATCAGTGGAGAATAACCAGGAAGTTGATTAAATCTCATAGGAGTTGTGAGTAAGAAGATATCCCAATTTCTATCCAGATGATTCCAGATTAGCCTGTTCGGACATATGACAATATCTTCATGATTCTTATCAAACAAGGATGAACCACGATCTAAGAATCTTTATTTGGAACCACTAATCAGTGGAGAATAATCAGGAAGTTGAATAAATATCATAAGTGTGTTGAGCAAGAAGATATCCCACATTCTATCCAGATGATTCCAGATTAGCCTGTTCGGACATATGGCGATATCTTCATGATTCTTATCAAACCAGGATGAACCAATATGTAAGAAGCTTGATTGGGAACCACAAATAAGTGGAGAATAACCAGGAAGTTGAATAAATCTCATAGGAGTTGTGAGTAAGAAGATATCCCACTTTCTATCCAGATGATTCCAGATTAGCCTGTTCGAACATATGCCATTATCTTCATGATTCTTATCAAACCAGGATGAAACACGATCTAAGAAGCTTTATTTGGAACCACTATTCAGTGGAGAATAACCAGGAAGTTAAATAAATCTCATAGGAGTTGTGAGCAAGAAGGTATCCCACTTTCTATCCAGATGATTCCAGATTAGCCTGTTCGGACATATGGCAGTATCTTCATGATTCTTATCAAACCAGGATGAACCACGATCTAAGAAGCTTTATTTGGAACCACTAATCAGTGGAGAATAACCAGGAAGTTGATTAAATCTCATAGGAGTTGTGAGTAAGAAGATATCCCAATTTCTATCCAGATGATTCCAAATTAGCCTGTTCGGACATATGACAATATCTTCATGATTCTTATCAAACCAGGATGAACCACGATCTAAGAATCTTTATTTGGAACCACTAATCAGTGGAGAATAATCAGGAAGTTGAATAAATATCATAAGTGTGTTGAGCAAGAAGATATCCCACATTCTATCCAGATGATTCCAGATTAGCCTGTTCGGACATATGCCATTATCTTCATGATTCTTATCAAACCAGGATTAACCAATATGTAAGAAGCTCGATTGGGAACCACTAATCAGTGGAGAATAACCAGGAAGTTTAATAAATTTCATAGGAGTTGTGAGTAAGAAGATATCCCACATTCTATCCAGGTGATTCCAGATTAGCCTGTTCGGACATATGGCAATATCCTCATGATTCTTATCAAACCAGGATGAACCACGATCTAAGAAGCTTTATTTGGAACCACTAATCAGTGGAGAATAACTAGGAAGTTGAATAAATCTCATAGGAATTGTGAGTAAGAAGATATCCCACTTTCTATCCAGATGATTCCAAATTAGACTGTTCGGACATATGGCAATATCTTAATGATTATTTGTGGGAACCGAAATTCGCACTGTCGATTTTAGTCAAGTTTAAACGTAGGAAAACTAATTTGACCTAGTTTTCCCCGAGGATCCTGGCTATCTGCTGGGCCACGCACGACGAAGTTAATACGAGTTTAGTTTGGGAATAAATGCGTAAAATAAAGAGAGCAAAAGAAAGAATCTTATTTCTGAATTCGCGGAGAGCGTTTGAACAACAGGTCGAGATCTCGGCCGCAAGAGCTGTCGATCGTCACTAGTCTCAAAACCTAGATCTAACCTAGTTGAGTCGCAGCTCGCTAAAAAGGAAAATAAAAGCCTAAGTTCTAAGTTGCTCTAGAGTGGTTTCTTTCTTTTGATTTCGGATCCCCCTTCCTCTGCTCCTAGCCTTGCTTATATACTCCCATATGACGGTCTATTCTTGATGGGCTGAGTTTGCCGCGAGCTGGGCTTTTTCCATTTTCGTCGGCCTTCGTGTTTATCGGGAAAGTTGACATTTATCCTTTCGGAAATTTGACATTTATCCTTTCGGAAGTTTAACATTTATCTTGTTATGTGAAGATAATTGTAAACCGTCGTATCTATCTTTTAGAAAATCGTAAATGGGCCGTCCGATCGGGTTTGGTCCCTTTCGGGCCGTCTTCCGAACTTCCGTTGTTTTCTACAATTTCTTTGAAAGAATGCACCTACTTGGATGTCGAGTCTTTCGGAAGATCTTCGATCCATTGCTGAGGCGAATGGTGTTTTAAGATAACCATCACCGTTTTATACGAAGTCTTTCTGTCCGTTGACGTCTTACGGGTTCTTCGAAATCTTGGAGCAGGAAAAGGAGTTTTGTTTGCGGGATCTCGGAAAGTCGCAAAACACGGATTTCTGGCGACCCGGGGGCCTAGAACTTACGCACGAAGACTAGCCGTCCGACGACCCGAGCCAGCACGGGGCTAGCCGCCCGGCGACCACGGCCGGCACGGGCGCTAGCCGCCGGCGGCTACGGCCAGCACGGGGGCTAGCCGCCCGGCGGCCACGGCCAGCACGGGCGCTAGCCGCCGGCGGCCACGGCCAGCACGGGGGCTAGCCGCAGGGCGGCCACGGCCAGCACGGGCGCTAGCCGCCGGCGGCCACGGCCAGCACGGGGGCTAGCCGCCCGGCGGCCACGGCCAGCACGGGGGCTAGCCGCCCGGCGGCCACGGCCAGCACGGGCGCTAGCCACCGGCGGCTACGGCCAGCACGGGGGCTAGCCGCCCGGCGGCCACGTCCGCGACCGGAGTAGGCTTCTCGGTTCCTTCGGCTTGTGCGTGTTTTTGCGTTCTTTTTAGTTTTCCGTAGGTTTTTCCTCGTGTAGAAAACTTTTCTAGCCGTTGATTTCGAGATGATTAATCTCGAACTTAATATTTTTCCAAGGTTTCTCGATTAACAATTAGTCTCTCGAGGTTGCTCTAACATCTTTCATGTTTTTCCGAGACTTTCGGACATCGATTTCTTCTTGACCAATTTTGACCCCAACAGTTAGCCCCCCAGCTAACTAGGAGCCGTAGGGTTTGTAGGTCCTAGCTTACGGTATGGTTCGTGAGGAAAGTATGGAGACGAAATCGTGTCGAAGCTCGGCGTGAATAGTCAAATCCTTGCCTATAAAGACTTGTGAATTCTTTACCATTCTTATTTCACCCAAGAATCTTAAGTTAATCTCTCTCTTGCAAATTCTCTCTCTACCTTTAAGAAAAGAATGACTTCAAGATCAAAATCCTCGAGGAGGCAGTCTCACTCGTCTTCGGATAGTTTCCATGCCGAGGAGGAAGTTCTGAAACCCGAGGTTCCAGAGATTGACAGGAGCGCGTATTGCGACGCCATCTTCGGTTCTGATGCTCCCCTTCCCGTGATCCCGATTCCCCGGCGACCTCTGAGGGCGCGTAAGGAAACTGACTCGCCGAGCGAAGTATCCCCTGAATATCTCGGAACTCTTCGAGAGTTTTATGAGGTTCCGAAGGGAGTCATGTTTCGCATTCCTCGTGGGAATGAGAGTTCGGAGCATCCTCCGAAGGGTTACTTTACTTGCTACGAGGCGTTCCTGACGCAATGCCGACTGTGGTTCCCAATCCCTGGGGTCATTGTTCAGGCTCTCGACCGTTTCGGAATCGTAATCAGCTAGCTGAACGTGCGGGCTTTGGAAAGCTGGTTTGGCGGTTGTGATTTTGAGTTACGAGTTAGGGATGGACCTTAGCCCTGCTGACTTCGAAGGGTTGTGGAACTCCAAGACGACGAGCATCAATGGAGTATACTCCATGAAGGCGAGGACCAATTTTTCGGTAATCCATGGAGTCACCTCGCACGCCAAGGCTTACGTTGACCGTTTCTTTTTCGTGAGGATAGATGGAGAGTCTGTCGAGGAAGGCTTTCTCCACCTATTCCCGACGGACTGGTTGTACCAACGAGGTAAGATTGTCGCATCCCCTTTCTTAGAATCCGAAAAGCGAGTACTGAACGTGTGTTTTTTTTTTTTTTTTTGTTCAGAGAACAGGTGTCTCACGCATGTTCCTTCCGATCTTTCGACCAAGAGAGACATTTTTAGGACAATGCCTTGTTCCTGGAACTCCTTTACTCTTGACCGGATTCGAGGGGCGGTCTCGCTTCACCGATCGTGAGGCGGTACGCGGCCCTGTGTCAATGATAGATCCTACGTTTTTGCCCCTTCAAGGTGGAGGCGGAGATCTCGGAAGGATAAAGGGATTGCTTTCGAGGCCTCGTCGGGAAATGGTGAGCTGCCGAGATACGATCCTGACTTCACTACAGAGAATCAGGGTGTTCCTCCCCCGGGTGACTTCTTTGATGAACTCCCTCCGGCGTTTTCCCGTGACGAGTCTTTGGACAACGAGGAGAGGGACAAGGTGACTGCGGAGGGTGCTCGCTTGGTCAACGAAGTTTGTTTTCGAAACTAGAGTAAATCTCCTTTTCTTTTTATTTGACCTCGACTTCTTTGCAGGCCGTGAGAGTGTGGAACGCATCGATCGATGGAAGTTTTCGTACTGCCCGGCTGGCCCGTTTCAAAGCGGAGGAAACGGAAAGGGAATTCGCCAAGTATCGATTGGAGGTGGAGGAGCAAAAACGCCGGCAAGCTGAGGTCCAGGCTCGAGCCCTCGTTCGTGCGGAAAGGAGCGGGCGGAGAAGAGCTGCCGCCGAGCTGAACCGAAGGGCCGAAATTTTCTCTACCGAATTCGAAGCGTACAAAGAGGCTCAGGACTTTGTAGGCGATTTTCGCGAGTGTCGTGGTTCGGTCGGTACTCTACACAAGATGCAGCGTGAGGGTTTCTCTCTTTCCGGCAAACTTGCCGCGATGGATGGCTCGATGAGAATATGCGCTAACGCCGAATCCTTTGTTCCTCCGATCGAAGGGAGAATTCGAGAGTTGTGGATTCCTATCCAAGTCTCGGAAGACACGGCGGATGTAGGCGCGGGTATGAATGCAGGCGACGGGGGTGAAGAGGTCGACCAGCCCGACTCCTCGTTTGGAATATCTCTAACCGATTGTTATGCATTCGATTATAATTTGTGATAGGCCAAGTGTGGCCGTTTGTATGTATGTGTTGCGACCCTTAGGAGGTCGCGTGACTTTGTGTTTCTCGGGATTGGCCGTTGGTGGCTTTTGAATCCCTGCTATGAATGCTGTTATGAATTCTGCGTTTTGATTTATACTTTCGTCAAGTGTAGAGAGTTTGAATACGTGCAGTCACTTCGTATTCAATCTCTTTTTTTTTTTGTCGCTTGATCCGTAGGTTACTTTGTAGCGAACGTTAGGTTTGTAAGCGATAAGAGACAAATTTTGGAATCTCGTATTCTGGATACTTATGCCTATGAGATGTCTTAGATACCAGCAAGGCCGGGTTTAGGGCAAGACCTAGGTCTACTTTCGGACTGAAGCTGTGCGATGACAAATCGGCTTTCGTTTTGCCTATTTGCGATTTCGACCTGACTCGTACCGTTTTAGAATCTGCGAAGTGCATATCGGCTTGTATGATTCGTTTGGATACGAGTCAAGCTACTTCCTTTACGAAGAGCTAACCAAAATTTGGATTTTTTTGTATAGCGCGTTATGGTATCCTTGTCGGATGCAAGAGGACTTCGTTAGAAGCCAGACTACGAATTTGATTGAGTGAAACGTTTCTATGTTTTTCCGTCGGGGCCAATCGACGGAAATGAACTTTAGAGTCGCGGACAGACTGTTTGATAGAGTTTTTTAGAGTAGCGGATGGACTGTTTGGAGGAGAATGGAGAATCAAGACTTTTCGGGAACTAACGACGTCTCGCGTTCCTCAAAGATATGATTTTCGTTTTCCGTAATGTTTATGCGTTGAGTAAGCATTTGAATTAAAGACTTTATAATGTAGAGTACATGTGAAAAGTATTTTTGCGGGAGTACAAGGATGTTTGTCCCCATCTTCCCCCCCCCCCCTTTTGGTGAGGGGGATAGCTGAACTCGTCGGGTTGCGACGAGCTGCCTACGTACCTCTTGCGAGGATCAAGCCATCTCGTAGTTCTGTTTCTATCGCGGTTGCTATTACTCCACGATTTCCGGCGCCTTGACTGTTTCAGCTAAGTCGGTGGTCGCGTTGGGAGTTAGGTCATCCGTTCTTTCGGCGATGGACTCGAGGATTTTCCCGCTATCCTGAGTTGTGGCCTGTTTGGACAAATCCGCGCTGTTCTTTGCTGAGTTCTCGGAGATACTCAGATGCTTCTTAGTTCGCTTCGGGTTAGCTACTGGGGCGTTCTGATTGCTGCGCAATTTATGTTCGGCCAGGAAGCAGAGTCGCGACTGTTTTTGGCTTCCCCAGATTACCGCCGTTCCAGTCGGTGTTGGAAACTTGACGCTGAGATGGTAAGTGGACGGGACTGCCTTCATGGCGTTTATCCAAGGAGTTCCCATTATGGCGTTATAGATATCCGGGTTATCCACTACCGCGAATTCGACGATCTTCGTGACTTCTTTAGCCATGACCGGGAGTCTGATTTTTCCGAGGGTCATGGACGTGACGCCCGAAAATCCAGTCAACGGTCTTGGTTCTGGGATGACTTCTCCGAGGGGTATGTTCATCCTCTGCAGAGTGTCGCGGAACATGATGTTGACCGTGCTTCCTGTGTCGATGAGGATGCGGCCGACTTCGAGATCCTGAATCACCAAGTCGATGACCAGAGGATCGTAGTGGGGTTTATCGAGTCCGGCCGTATCCTGTTCCTCGAAGATGATTGCGTGATTGGGAACGTCGTCCTCTGGACACCATCCGGGGCTTGTTTCGGCCCTCCGTCCGTAGGCTTTGATCGATGAAACGGAGTCCTGGTAAAAATGCGATCCTCCGATGATCATGTTGATCCTTTGGCGGTTGTTGTTGTTTCCTTCGCCGTCTTGTTTCCGTCCGCGTTTTTCGCCCGATTGAGTTCCAGGAGCGTTATTCTCGGGATTGGCTCCGTCGGTCTTCGGCGGACGGTCAGAATCTAGGAGCAGGTCTTTCACGCTCCTGACCGTTGTTAGTTCGCCGGCATGCAACTTCGTAATGAGTCTAGCGGCGAGGACTTTGCAGTTGGCGGTGGAGTGACCTCTCGTCTGATGGAACTCGCAGCTGGAATTGTCTTTGTACGAGTTCCGCGTCCAAGTGTTTCCGGCGGTCCTTCCTTGTTCGGAATTGACGGCGTAGTTATGTTCGCCTTGGACGTTTTCCCCTTCGTACTTGTCGTTACGAGAGGTTTTCTTCTTGCCGGACGCTTTCTGTGGTCCATGCTTTTGCGCTAGGACTTTCATCTCTTCTTCCATGATGATGAAATCCGTCGCCTTGTGGAGAGTGTCCTGGATGGTGCGTGGCCTCTCCAAAGAAATCCACTTTCGGAATTTGGATTTGTACCAGAGGTTTTTTCTCAGGGCGTCGATGGCGACTCTGTCGCTGAGGCCTGTTACCCTGGACATCATGAGTTTGAACCTCCTTATGTAGTCGCGGAGCGGTTCATCTTCCTTTTGAATTAGACTCCAAAGGTCTACGTCGGAAGTTTCCTTGTCCATGAACATGGAGAATTGCTTCAGAAAAGCTGAAGCAAGCTGGCGGAAACTTCCGATGGAGTTTCTTTTCAAGTATGAGAACCACTCGAGCGCAGCACCTCTGAGGTTCTCGACGAATAGGAGACAGCAGCCGACGTCCTTTTCCCGCTCCGGAAGTTTAGACCTCGCCATCGCAATCTGGAAGGACTGCAGATGTGCCTTCGGATCTGTGGTTCCGTCGTAGGTGGGAAGCTTTATTTTCCCGGGATCTGAGACTCGTGCGTCCGTGATTCGAGAGGTGAACGGAGTCTTTCTCGATTCCTCGAGGAGCAGGTCGATCTCGGGGGCAGTGCTGGTTGCGTGGTGAATCTGCGATTTTACCGCTTTCACCTCGGCTGCAGTTTTTGCGATGTACTCGCGCAAATCACGGATCTCGTTGGCGCCGTTCGCGCTCCTTTGTCTACGTTGGCTGCGATAGGCCCGAGTCTGGTCTTCAGCCAACCTCTCTTGCTCTGACCAGTAGAGGTCTTCTTCCTCTTCTGTCATGGGTTTTTCGAAGGCTGCCGCCAGTCGAGCTGACTGACTTCGGGTTCTTCTGTGGTGGATGTCGGCGTCTTCGTCGGACGGATCCGATTGATCGCTGATATCCAGATTGATTCTTTCGACGTCGTCTCCTTCGTTTTCCCTTGCGGGAGGTGGGAGGTTATCCGTCGTTTTCTTCTGCCCCGCCGGAGTGGTATCGTCAGGGATGAGTTCCGGGGATTTTCTCGGGGCATCTTTTTCTTGGTCTCCGGCAGTTCCGAAGTCGAGCCTCCTGATATGCCTCACCTTGGTGGATCCGCGCGGGAGTTTGCTTTTAGCTGTTAAGGTATTGACCTGTTTAGCGAGTGAAGCCATTAGTTTCTCTTGTTCTTCCGGCCGTTTCTGGGCGGTGGCGAACAGTTCCTTCACCTGGTCCAGCATCGCGGTGTTTGCCTCGGCAGTGACCGTCGATATGTTTCCGGCAGGAGTCTTCTCAGCGTTGGCATCGGCGGCTGGTCCGTCGTGCGTTTGCTTGTCTTTTTCCGCGTTAGCAGACATGCTTAACTGGGCGTGCGTAGTTGCGAGAAAGATAAATCCGTGTATCCCCCTCCTTCTAGCGCCAAACTGTGGGAACCGAAATTCGCACTGTCGATTTTAGTCAAGTTTAAACGTAGGAAAACTAAGTTGACCTAGTTTTCCCCGAGGATCTCGGCTATCTGCTAGGCCACGCACGACGAAGTTAATACGAGTTTAGTTTGGGAATAAATGCGTAAAATAAAGAGAGCAAAAGAAAGAATCTTATTTCCGAATTCGCGGAGAGCGTTTGAACAACATGTCAAGATCTCGGCCGCAAGAGCTGTCGATCGTCACTAGTCTCAAAACCTAGATCTAACCTAGTTGAGTCGCAGCTCGCTAAAAAGGAAAATAAAAGCCTAAGTTCTAAGTTGCTCTAGAGTGGTTTCTTTCTTTTGATTTCGGATCCCCCTTCCTCTGCTCCTAGCCTTGCTTATATACTCCCATATGACGGTCTATTCTTGATGGGCTGAGTCTGCCGCGAGCTGGGCTTTTTCCATTTTCGTCGGCCCTCGTGTTTATCGGGAAAGTTGACATTTATCCTTTCGGAAATTTGACATTTATCCTTTTGGAAGTTTAACATTTATCTTGTTATGTGAAGATAATTGTAAACCGTCGTATCTATCTTTTAGAAAATCGTAAATGGGCCGTCCGATCGGGTTTGGTCCCTTTCGGGCCGTCTTCCGAACTTCCGTTTTTTTCTACGATTTCTTTGAAAGAATGCTCTTACTTGGATCTCGAGTCTTTCGGAAGATCTTCGATCCATTGCTGAGGTGAATGGTGTTTTAAGATAACCATCACTGTTTTATACGAAGTCTTTCTGTCCGTTGACGTCTTACGGGTTCTCTGAAATCTTGGAGCAGGGAAAGGAGTTTTGTTTGCGGGATCTCGGAAAGTCGTAAAACAAGGATTTCTGGCGACCCGGGGGCCTAGAACTTACGCACGAAGACTAGCCGCCTGACGACCCGAGCCAGCACGGGGCTAGCCGCCCGACGACCCGAGCCAGCACGGGGCTAGCCGCCCGGCGACCACGGCCGGCACGGGCGCTAGCCGCCGGCGGCTACGGCCAGCACGGGGGCTAGCCGCCCGGCGGCCACGGCCAGCACGGGCGCTAGCCGCCGGCAGCCACGGCCAGCACGGGGGCTAGCCGCCCGGCGGCCACGGCCAGCACGGGCGCTAGCCGCCGGCGGCCACGGCCAGCACGGGGGCTAGCCGCCCGGCGGCCACGGCCAGCACGGGCGCTAGCCGCCGCCGGCTACGGCCAGCACGGGGGCTAGCCGCCCGGCGGCCACGGCCGCGACCGGAGTCGGCTGCTCGGTTCCTTCGGCTTGTGCGTGTTTTTGCGTTCTTTTTAGTTTTCCGTAGGTTTTTCCTCGTGTAGAAAACGTTTCTAGCCGTTGATTTCGAGATGATTAATCTCGAACTTAATATTTTTCCAAGGTTTCTCGATTAACAATTAGTCTCTCGAGGTTGCTCTAACATCTTTCATGTTTTTCCGAGACTTTCGGACATCGATTTCGTCTTGACCGATTTTGACCCCAACATTATTATCAAACCAGGATGAACCACGATCTAAGAAGCTTTATTTGGAACCACTAATCAGTGGAGAATAACCAGGAAGTTGAATAAATCTCATAAGTGTTGTGAGCAAGAAGATATCCCACCTTCTATCCAGATGAATCCAGATTAGCCTGTTCGGACATATGTCATTATCTTCATGATTCTTATCAAACCAGGATGAAACGCGATCAAAGAAGCTTTATTTGGAACCACTAATCAGTGGAGAATAACCAGGAAGTTGAATAAATCTCATAGGAGTTGTGAGTAAGAAGATATCCCACTTTCGATCCAGATTATTCCAGATTAGCCTGTTCGGACATATGGCGATATCTTCATGATTCTTATCAAACCAGGATGAACCAATATGTAAGAAGCTTGATTGGGAACCACAAATAAGTGGAGAATAACCAGGAAGTTGAATAAATCTCATAGGAGTTGTGAGTAAGAAGATATCCCACTTTCTATCCAGATGATTCCAGATTAGCCTTTTCGGACATATGGCAATATCTTCATGATTCTTATCAAACCAGGATGAACCACGATCTAAGAAGCTTTATTTGGAACCACTAATCAGTGGAGAATAACCAGGAAGTTGAATAAATCTCATAAGTGTGTTGAGCAAGAAGATATCCCACCTTCTATCTAGATGATTCCAGATTAGCCTGTTCGGACATATGCCATTATCTTCATGATTCTTATCAAACCAGGATTAACCAATATGTAAGAAGCTTGATTGGGTACCACAAATCAGTGGAGAATAACCACGAAGTTGAATAAATTTCATAGGAGTTGTGAGTAAGAAGATATCCCACATTCTATCCAGGTGATTCCAGATTAGCCTGTTCGGACATATGGCAATATCCTTATGATTCTTATCAAACCAGGATGAACCACGATCTAAGAAGCTTTATTTGCAACCACTAATCAGTGGAGAATAACTAGGAAGTTGAATAAATCTCATAGGAATTGTGAGTAAGAAGATATCCCACTTTCTATCCAGATGATTCCAAATTAGACTGTTCGGACATATGGGAATATCTTCATGATTATTATCAAAACAGGATGAACCACAATCTAAGAAGCTTTATTTGGAACCACTAATCAGTGGAGAATAACCAGGAAGTTGAATAAATCTCATTAGTGTTGTGAGCAAGAAGTTATCCCACCTTCTATCCAGATGAATCCAGATTAGCCTGTTCGGACACATGCCATTATCTTCATGATTCTTATCAAACCAGGATGAAATGCGATCTAAGAAGCTTTATTTGGAACCACTAATCAGTGGAGAATAACCAGGAAGTTGAATAAATCTCATAGGAGTTGTGAGTAAGAAGATATCCCACTTTCGATCCAGATTATTCCAGATTAGCCTGTTCGGACATATGGCGATATCTTCATGATTCTTATCAAACCAGGATGAACCAATATGTAAGAAGCTTGATTGGGAATCACAAATAAGTGGAGAATAACCAGGAAGTTGAATAAATCTCATAGGAGTTGTGAGTAAGAAGATATCCCACTTCCTATCCAGATGATTCCAGATTAGCCTGTTCGGACATATGGCAATATCTTCATGATCCTTATCAAACCAGGATGAACCACGATCTAAGAAGCTTTATTTGGAACCAATGATCAGTGGAGAATAACCAGGAAGTTGAATAAATCTCATAAGTGTGTTGAGCAAGAAGATATCCCACCTTCTATCCAGATGATTCCAGATTAGCCTGTTCGGACATATGCCATTATCTTCATGATTCTTATCAAACCAGGATTAACCACGATCTAAGAAGCTTTATTTGGAACCACTATTCAGTGGAGAATAACCAGGAAGTTAAATAAATCTCATAGGAGTTGTGAGCAAGAAAGTATCCCACTTTCTATCCAGATGATTCCAGATTAGCTTGGTCGGACATATGGCAATATCTTCATGATTTTTATCAAACCAGGATGAACCACGATCTAAGAAGCTTTATTTGGAACCACTAATCAGTGGAGAATAACCAGGAAGTTGAATAAATCTCATAGGAGTTGTGAGTAAGAAGATATCCCAATTTCTATCCAGATGATTCCAGATTAGACTGTTCGGACATATGGCAATATCTTCATGATTATTATCAAACCAGGATGAAACACGATCTAAGAAGCTTTATTTGGAATCACTAATCAGTGGAGAATAACCAGGAAGTTGAATAAATCTCATAAGTGTTGTGAGCAAGAAGATATCCCACCTTCTATCCAGATGAATGTAGATTAGCCTGTTCGGACAAATGCCATTATCTTCATAATTCTTATCAAACCAGGATTATCCACGATCTAAGAAGCTTTATTTGGAACCACTAATAAGTGGAGAATAACCAGGAAGTTGAATAAATTTCATAGGAGTTGTGAGTAAGAAGATATCCCACTTTCTATCCAGATGATTCCAGATTAGCCTGTTCGAACATATGCCATTATCTTCATGATTCTTATCAAACAAGGATGAACCACGATCTAAGAAGCTTTATTTGTAACCACTATTCAGTGGAGAATAACCAGGAAGTTAAATAAATCTCATAGGTGTTGTGAGCAACAAGGTATCCCACTTTCTATCCAGATGATTCCAAATTAGCATGTTCGGACATATGGCAATATCTTCATGATTCTTATCAAACCAGGATGAACCACGATCTAAGAAGCTTTATTTGGAACCACTAATCAGTGGAGAATAACCAGGAAGTTGAATAAATCTCATAAGTGTTGTCAGCAAGAAGATATCCCACCTTCTATCCAGATGATTCCAGATTAGCCTGTTCGGACATATGTCATTATCTTCATGATTCTTATCAAACCAGGATTAACCACGATCTAAGAAGCTTTATTTGGAACCACTAATCAGTGGAGAATAACCAGGAAGTTGAATAAATCTCATCGGAGTTGTGAGTAACAAGATATCCCATTTTCTATCCAAATGATTCCAGATTAGCCTGTTCGGACATATGGCAATATCTTCATGATTCTTATCAAACCAGGATGAACCACGATCTAAGAAGCTTTATTTGGAACCACTAAGCAGTGGAGAATAACCAGGAAGTTGAATAAATCTCATAAGTGTGTTGAGCAAGAAGATATCCCACCTTCTATCCAGATGATTCCAGATTAGCCTGTTCGGACATATGCCATTATCTTCATGATTCTTATCAAACCAGGATTAACCAATATGTAAGAAGCTTGATTGGGTACCACTAATCAGTGGAGAATAACTACGAAGTTGAATAAATTTCATAGGAGTTGTGAGTAAGAAGATATCCCACATTCTATCCAGGTGATTCAAGATTAGCCTGTTCGGACATATGGCAATATCCTCATGATTCTTATCAAACCAGGATGAACCACGAACTAAGAAACTTAATTTCGAACCACTAATCAGTGGAGAATAACTAGGAAGTTGAATAAATCTCATAGGAATTGTGACTAAGAAGATATCCCACATTCTATCCAGATGATTCCAAATTAGACTGTTCGGACATATGGCAATATCTTCATGATTATTATCAAACCAGGATGAAACACGATCTAAGAAGCTTTATTTGCAACCACTAATCAGTGGAGAATAACCAGGAATTTGAATAAATCTCATAAGTGTTGTGAGCAAGAAGATATCCCACCTTCTATCCAGATGAATCTAGATTAGCCTGATCGGACATATACCATTATCTTCATGATTCTTATCAAACCAGGATGAACCAATATGTAAGAAGCTTGATTGGGAACCACAAATCAGTGGAGAATAACCAGGAAGTTGAATAAATTCATAGGAGTTGTGAGTAAGAAGATATCCCACTTTCTATCCAGATGATTCCAGATTAGCCTGTTCAGACATATGCCATTATCTTCATGATTCTTATCAAACCAGGATGAACCACGATCTAAGAAGCTTTATTTGGAACCACTATTCAGTGGAGAATAACCAAGAAGTTAAATAAATCTCATAGGAGTTGTGAGCAAGAAGGTATCCCACTTTCTATCCAGATGATTCCAGATTAGCCTGTTCGGACATATGGCAATATCTTCATGATTCTTATCAAACCAGGATGAACCACGATCTAAGAAGCTTTATTTGGAACCACTAATCAGTGGAGAATAACCAGGAAGTTGAATAAATCTCATAGGAGTTGTGAGTAAGAAGATATCCCAATTTCTATCCAGATGATTCCAGATTAGCCTGTTCGGACATATGACAAGATCTTCACGATTCTTATCAAACCAGGATGAACCACAATCTAAGAAGCTTTATTTGGAACCACTAATCAGTGGAGAATAATCAGGAAGTTGAATAAATATCATAAGTGTGTTGAGCAAGAAGATATCCCACCTTCTATCCAGATGATTCCAGATTAGCCTGTTCGGACATATGCCATTATCTTCATGATTCTTATCAAACCAGGATTAACAAATATGTAAGAAGCTTGATTGGGAACCACTAATCAGTGGAGAATAACCAGGAAGTTGAATAAATTTCATAGGAGTTGTGAGTAAGAAGATATCCCACATTCTATCCAGGTGATTCCAGATTAGCCTGTTCGGACATATGGCAATATCCTCATGATTATTATCAAACCAGGATGAACCACGATCTAAAAAGCTTTATTTGGAACCACTAATCAGTGGAGAATAACTAGGAAGTTGAATAAATCTCATAGGAATTGTGAGTAAGAAGATATCCCACTTTCTATCCAGATGATTCCAGATTAGACTGTTCGGACTTATGGCAATATCTTCATGATTATTATCAAACCAGGATGAACCACGATCTAAGAAGCTTTATTTGGAACCACTAATCAGTGGAGAATAACCAGGAAGTTGAATAAATCTCATAAGTGTTGTGAGCAAGAAGATATCCCACCTTCTATCCAGATGAATCCAGATTAGCCTGTTCGGACATATGCCATTATCTTCATGATTCTTATCAAACCAGGATGAACCACGATCAAAGAAGCTTTATTTGGAACCACAAATAAGTGGAGAATAACCAGGAAGTTGAATAAATCTCATAGGAGTTGTGAGTAAGAAGATATCCCACTTTCTATCCAGATGATTCCAGATTAGCCTGTTCGAACATATGCCATTATCTTCATGATTATTATCAAACCAGGATGAACCACGATCTAAGAAGCTTTATTTGGAACCACTAATCAGTGGAGAATAACCAGGAAGTTGAATAAATCTCATAAGTGTTGTGAGCAAGAAGATATCCCACCTTCTATCCAGATGATTCCAGATTAGCCTGTTCGAACATATGTCATTATCTTCATGATTCTTATCAAACCAGGATGAAACACGATCTAAGAAGCTTTATTTGGAACCACAAATAAGTGGAGAATAACCAGGAAGTTGAATAAATCTCATAGGAATTGTGAGTAAGAAGATATCCCACTTTCTATCCAGATGATTCCAGATTAGCCTGTTCGAACATATGCCATTATCTTCATGATTCTTATCAAACCAGGATGAACCACGATCTTAGAAGCTTTACTTGGAACCACTATTCAGTGGAGAATAACCAGGAAGTTAAATAAATCTCAAACGAGTTGTGAGCAAGAAGGTATCCCACTTTCTATCCAGATGATTCCAGATTAGCCTGTTCGAACATATGGCAATATCTTCATGATTCTTATCAAACCAGGATGAACCACGATCTAAGAAGCTTTATTTGGAACCACTAATCAGTGGAGAATAACCAGGAAGTTGAATAAATCTCATAAGTGTTGTGAGCAAGAAGATATCCCACCTTCTATCCAGATGATTCCAGATTAGCCTGTTCGGACATATGTCATTATATTCATGATTCTTATCAAACCAGGATGAAACACAATCTAAGAAGCTTTATTTGGAACCACTAATCAGTGGAGAATAACCAGGAAGTTGAATAAATCTCATAGGAGTTGTGAGTAAGAAGATATCCCACTTTCTATCGAGATGATTCCAGATTAGCCTGTTCGGACATATGGCAATATCTTCATGATTCTTATCAAACCAGGATGAACCACGATCTAAGAAGCTTTATTTGGAACCACTAATCAGTGGAGAATAACCAGGAAGTTGAATAAATCTCATAAGTGTTGTGAGCAAGAAGATATCCCACCTTCTATCCAGATGATTCCAGATTAGTCTGTTCGGACATATGCCATTATCTTCATGATTCTTATCAAACCAGGATGAACCACGATCTAAGAAGCTTTATTTGGAACCAATAATCAGTGGAGAATAACCAGGAAGTTGAATAAATATCATAGGAATTGTGAGTAAGAAGATATCCCACTTTCTATCCAGCTGATTCCAGATTAGACTGTTCGGACATATGCCATTATCTTCATGATTCTTATCAAACCAGGATGAACCACGATCAAAGAAGCTTTATTTGGAACCACTAATCAGTGGAGAATAACCAGGAAGTTGAATAAATCTCATAGGAGTTGTGAGTAAGAAGATATCCCACTTTCTATCCAGGTGATTCCAGATTAGCCTGTTCGGACATATGGCGATATCTTCATGATTCTTATCAAACCAAGATGAACCAATATGTAAGAAGCTTGATTGGGAACCACAAATAAGTGGAGAATAACCAGGAAGTTGAATAAATCTCATAGGAGTTGTGAGTAAGAAGATATCCCACTTTCTATCCAGATGATTCCAGATTAGCATGTTCGAACATATGCCATTATCTTCATGATTATTATCAACCCAGGATGAACCACGATCTAAGAAGCTTTATTTGGAACCACTAATCAGTGGAGAATAACCAGGAAGTTGAATAAATCTCATAAGTGTTGTGAGCAAGAAGATATCCCACCTTCTATCCAGATGAATCCAGATTAGCCTGTTTGGACATATGCCATTATCTTCATAATTCTTATCAAACCAGGATAAACCACGATCAAAGAAGATTTATTTGGAACCACTAATCAGTTGAGAATAACCAGGAAGTTGAATAAATCTCATAGGAGTTGTGAGTAAGAAGATATCCCACTTTCTATCCAGATGATTCCAGATTAGCCTGTTCGGACATATGGCAATATCTTCATGATTCTTATCAAACCAGGATGAACCACGATCTAAGAAGCTTTATTTGGAACCAATAATCAGTGGAGAATAACCAGGAAGTTGAATAAATCTCATAAGTGTTGTGAGCAAGAAGATATCCCACCTTCTATCCAGATGAATCCAGATTAGCCTGTTCGGACATATGCCATTATCTTCATGATTCTTATCAAACCAGGATGAACCACGATCAAAGAAACTTTATTTGGAACTACTAATCAGTAGAGAACAACCAGGAAGTTGAATAAATCTCATCGGAGTTGTGAGTAAGAAGATATCCCACTTTCTATCCAGATGATTCCAGATTAGCCTGTTCGGACATATGGCAATATCTTCATGATTCTTATCAAACCAGGATGAACCACGATCTAAGAAGCTTTATTTGGAACCACTAATCAGTGGAGAATAACCAGGAAGTTGAATAAATCTCATAAGTGTGTTGAGCAAGAAGATATCCCACCTTCTATCCAGATGATTCCAGATTACCCTGTTCGGACATATGCCATTATCTTCATGATTCTTATCAAACCAGGATTAACCAATATGTAAGAAGCTTGATTGGGTACCACTAATCAGTGGAGAATAACCACGAAGTTGAATAAATTTCATAGGAGTTGTGATTAAGAAGATATCCCACATTCTATCCATGTGATTCCAGATTAGCCTATTCGGACATATGGCAATATCCTCACGATTCTTATCAAACCAGGATGAACCACGATCTAAGAAACTTTAATTTGGAACCACTAATAAATGGAGAATAACTAGGAAGTTGAATAAATCTCATCGGAATTGTGACTAAGAAGATATCCCACTCTCTATCCATATGATTCCAGATTAGACTGTTCGGACATATGCCATTATCTTCATGATTCCACCTTCTATCCAGATGATTCCAGATTCAGGAAAATGAATAAATCTCATAAGTGTTGTGAGCAAGAAGATATCCCACCTTCTATCCAGATGAATCTAGATTAGCCTGTTCGGACATATGACATTATCTTCATGATTCTTATCAAACCAGGATTAACCACGATCTAAGAAGCTTTATTTGGAACCACTAATCAGTGGAGAATAACCAGGAAGTTGAATAAATCTCATAAGTGTTGTGAGCAAGAAGATATCCCACCTTCTATCCAGATGATTCCAGATTAGCCTGTTCGGACATATGAAATTATCTTCATGATTCTTATCAAACCAGGATGAACCACGATCTAAGAAGCTTTATTTGGAACCACTAATCAGTGGAGAATAACCAGGAAGTTGAATAAATCTCATAAGTGTTGTGAGCAAGAAGATATCCCACCTTCTATCCAGATGATTCCAGATTAGCCTGTTCGGACATATGTCATTATCTTCATGATTCTTATCAAACCAGGATGAACCACGATCTAAGAAGCTTTATTTCGAACCACTAATCAGTGGAGAATAACCAGGAAGTTGAATAAATCTCATAAGTGTTGTGAGCAAGAAGATATCCCACCTTCTATCCAGATGAATCCAGATTAGCCTGTCCGGACATATGCCATTATCTTCATGATTCTTATCAAACCAGGATGAACCACGATCAAAGAAGCTTTATTTGGAACCACTAATCAGTGGAGAATGACCAGGAAGTTGAATAAATGTCATAGAAGTTGTGAGTAAGAACATATCCCACTTTCTATCCAGATGATTCCAGATTAGCCTGTTCGGACATATGGCGATATTTTCATGATTCTTATCAAACCAAGATGAACCAATATGTAAGAAGCTTGATTGGGAACCACAAATAAGTGGATAATAACCAGGAAGTTGAATAAATCTCATAGGAGTTGTGAGTAAGAAGATATCCCACTTTCTATCCAGATGATTCCAGATTAGCCTGTTCGAACATATGCCATTATCTTCATGATTCTTATCAAACCAGGATGAACCACGATCTAAGAAGCTTTATTTGGAACCACTAATCAGTGGAGAATAACTAGGAAGTTGAATAAATCTCATAGGAATTGTGAGTAAGAAGATATCCCACTTTCTATCCAGCTGATTCCAGAATAGACTTTTCGGACATATGCCATTATCTTCATGATTCTTATCAAACCAGGATGAACCACGATCAAAGAAGCTTTATTTGGAACCACTATTCAGTGGAGAATAACCAGGAAGTTAAATAAATCTCATAGGTGTTGTGAGCAACAAGGTATCCCACTTTCTATCCAGATGATTCCAAATTAGCATGTTCGGACATATGGCAATATCTTCATGATTCTTATCAAACCAGGATGAACCACGATCTAAGAAGCTTTATTTGGAACCACTAATCAGTGGAGAATAACCAGGAAGTTGAATAAATCTCATAAGTGTTGTCAGCAAGAAGATATCCCACCTTCTATCCAGATGATTCCAGATTAGCCTGTTCGGACATATGTCATTATCTTCATGATTCTTATCAAACCAGGATTAACCACGATCTAAGAAGCTTTATTTGGAACCACTAATCAGTGGAGAATAACCAGGAAGTTGAATAAATCTCATCGGAGTTGTGAGTAACAAGATATCCCATTTTCTATCCAAATGATTCCAGATTAGCCTGTTCGGACATATGGCAATATCTTCATGATTCTTACCAAACCAGGATGAACCACGATCTAAGAAGCTTTATTTGGAACCACTAAGCAGTGGAGAATAACCAGGAAGTTGAATAAATCTCATAAGTGTGTTGAGCAAGAAGATATCCCACCTTCTATCCAGATGATTCCAGATTAGCCTGTTCGGACATATGCCATTATCTTCATGATTCTTATCAAACCAGGATTAACCAATATGTAAGAAGCTTGATTGGGTACCACTAATCAGTGGAGAATAACTACGAAGTTGAATAAATTTCATAGGAGTTGTGAGTAAGAAGATATCCCACATTCTATCCAGGTGATTCAAGATTAGCCTGTTCGGACATATGGCAATATCCTCATGATTCTTATCAAACCAGGATGAACCACGAACTAAGAAACTTAATTTCGAACCACTAATCAGTGGAGAATAACTAGGAAGTTGAATAAATCTCATAGGAATTGTGACTAAGAAGATATCCCACATTCTATCCAGATGATTCCAAATTAGACTGTTCGGACATATGGCAATATCTTCATGATTATTATCAAACCAGGATGAAACACGATCTAAGAAGCTTTATTTGCAACCACTAATCAGTGGAGAATAACCAGGAAGTTGAATAAATCTCATAAGTGTTGTGAGCAAGAAGATATCCCACCTTCTATCCAGATGAATCTAGATTAGCCTGATCGGACATATACCATTATCTTCATGATTCTTATCAAACCAGGATGAACCAATATGTAAGAAGCTTGATTGGGAACCACAAATCAGTGGAGAATAACCAGGAAGTTGAATAAATTCATAGGAGTTGTGAGTAAGAAGATATCCCACTTTCTATCCAGATGATTCCAGATTAGCCTGTTCAGACATATGCCATTATCTTCATGATTCTTATCAAACCAGGATGAACCACGATCTAAGAAGCTTTATTTGGAACCACTATTCAGTGGAGAATAACCAAGAAGTTAAATAAATCTCATAGGAGTTGTGAGCAAGAAGGTATCCCACTTTCTATCCAGATGATTCCAGATTAGCCTGTTTGGACATATGGCAATATCTTCATGATTCTTATCAAACCAGGATGAACCACGATCTAAGAAGCTTTATTTGGAACCACTAATCAGTGGAGAATAACCAGGAAGTTGAATAAATCTCATAGGAGTTGTGAGTAAGAAGATATCCCAATTTCTATCCAGATGATTCCAGATTAGCCTGTTCGGACATATGACAAGATCTTCACGATTCTTATCAAACCAGGATGAACCACAATCTAAGAAGCTTTATTTGGAACCACTAATCAGTGGAGAATAATCAGGAAGTTGAATAAATATCATAAGTGTGTTGAGCAAGAAGATATCCCACCTTCTATCCAGATGATTCCAGATTAGCCTGTTCGGACATATGCCATTATCTTCATGATTCTTATCAAACCAGGATTAACAAATATGTAAGAAGCTTGATTGGGAACCACTAATCAGTGGAGAATAACCAGGAAGTTGAATAAATTTCATAGGAGTTGTGAGTAAGAAGATATCCCACATTCTATCCAGGTGATTCCAGATTAGTCTGTTCGGACATATGGCAATATCCTCATGATTATTATCAAACCAGGATGAACCACGATCTAAAAAGCTTTATTTGGAACCACTAATCAGTGGAGAATAACTAGGAAGTTGAATAAATCTCATAGGAATTGTGAGTAAGAAGATATCCCACTTTCTATCCAGATGATTCCAGATTAGACTGTTCGGACTTATGGCAATATCTTCATGATTATTATCAAACCAGGATGAACCACGATCTAAGAAGCTTTATTTGGAACCACTAATCAGTGGAGAATAACCAGGAAGTTGAATAAATCTCATAAGTGTTGTGAGCAAGAAGATATCCCACCTTCTATCCAGATGAATCCAGATTAGCCTGTTCGGACATATGCCATTATCTTCATGATTCTTATCAAACCAGGATGAACCACGATCAAAGAAGCTTTATTTGGAACCACAAATAAGTGGAGAATAACCAGGAAGTTGAATAAATCTCATAGGAGTTGTGAGTAAGAAGATATCCCACTTTCTATCCAGATGATTCCAGATTAGCCTGTTCGAACATATGCCATTATCTTCATGATTATTATCAAACCAGGATGAACCACGATCTAAGAAGCTTTATTTGGAACCACTAATCAGTGGAGAATAACCAGGAAGTTGAATAAATCTCATAAGTGTTGTGAGCAAGAAGATATCCCACCTTCTATCTAGATGAATCCAGATTAGCCTGTTTGGACATATGCCATTATCTTCATAATTCTTATCAAACCAGGATAAACCACGATCAAAGAAGATTTATTTGGAACCACTAATCAGTTGAGAATAACCAGGAAGTTGAATAAATCTCATAGGAGTTGTGAGTAAGAAGATATCCCACTTTCTATCCAGATGATTCCAGATTAGCCTGTTCGAACATATGCCATTATCTTCATGATTATTATCAAACCAGGATGAACCACGATCTAAGAAGCTTTATTTGGAACCACTAATCAGTGGAGAATAACCAGGAAGTTGAATAAATCTCATAAGTGTTGTGAGCAAGAAGATATCCCACCTTCTATCCAGATGATTCCAGATTAGCCTGTTCGAACATATGTCATTATCTTCATGATTCTTATCAAACCAGGATGAAACACGATCTAAGAAGCTTTATTTGGAACCACAAATAAGTGGAGAATAACCAGGAAGTTGAATAAATATCATAGGAATTGTGAGTAAGAAGATATCCCACTTTCTATCCAGATGATTCCAGATTAGCCTGTTCGAACATATGCCATTATCTTCATGATTCTTATCAAACCAGGATGAACCACGATCTTAGAAGCTTTACTTGGAACCACTATTCAGTGGAGAATAACCAGGAAGTTAAATAAATCTCAAACGAGTTGTGAGCAAGAAGGTATCCCACTTTCTATCCAGATGATTCCAGATTAGCCTGTTCGAACATATGGCAATATTTTCATGATTCTTATCAAACCAGGATGAACCACGATCTAAGAAGCTTTATTTGGAACCACTAATCAGTGGAGAATAACCAGGAAGTTGAATAAATCTCATAAGTGTTGTGAGCAAGAAGATATCCCACCTTCTATCCAGATGATTCCAGATTAGCCTGTTCGGACATATGTCATTATATTCATGATTCTTATCAAACCAGGATGAAACACAATCTAAGAAGCTTTATTTGGAACCACTAATCAGTGGAGAATAACCAGGAAGTTGAATAAATCTCATAGGAGTTGTGAGTAAGAAGATATCCCACTTTCTATCGAGATGATTCCAGATTAGCCTGTTCGGACATATGGCAATATCTTCATGATTCTTATCAAACCAGGATGAACCACGATCTAAGAAGCTTTATTTGGAACCACTAATCAGTGGAGAATAACCAGGAAGTTGAATAAATCTCATAAGTGTTGTGAGCAAGAAGATATCCCACCTTCTATCCAGATGATTCCAGATTAGTCTGTTCGGACATATGCCATTATCTTCATGATTCTTATCAAACCAGGATGAACCACGATCTAAGAAGCTTTATTTGGAACCAATAATCAGTGGAGAATAACCAGGAAGTTGAATAAATATCATAGGAATTGTGAGTAAGAAGATATCCCACTTTCTATCCAGCTGATTCCAGATTAGACTGTTCGGACATATGCCATTATCTTCATGATTCTTATCAAACCAGGATGAACCACGATCAAAGAAGCTTTATTTGGAACCACTAATCAGTGGAGAATAACCAGGAAGTTGAATAAATCTCATAGGAGTTGTGAGTAAGAAGATATCCCACTTTCTATCCAGGTGATTCCAGATTAGCCTGTTCGGACATATGGCGATATCTTCATGATTCTTATCAAACCAAGATGAACCAATATGTAAGAAGCTTGATTGGGAACCACAAATAAGTGGAGAATAACCAGGAAGTTGAATAAATCTCATAGGAGTTGTGAGTAAGAAGATATCCCACTTTCTATCCAGGTGATTCCAGATTAGTCTGTTCGGACATATGGCGATATCTTCATGATTCTTATCAAACCAAGATGAACCAATATGTAAGAAGCTTGATTGGGAACCACAAATAAGTGGAGAATAACCAGGAAGTTGAATAAATCTCATAGGAGTTGTGAGTAAGAAGATATACCACTTTCTATCCAGATGATTCCAGATTAGCATGTTCGAACATATGCCATTATCTTCATGATTATTATCAACCCAGGATGAACCACAATCTAAGAAGCTTTATTTGGAACCACTAATCAGTGGAGAATAACCAGGAAGTTGAATAAATCTCATAAGTGTTGTGAGCAAGAAGATATCCCACCTTCTATCTAGATGAATCCAGATTAGCCTGTTTGGACATATGCCATTATCTTCATAATTCTTATCAAACCAGGATAAACCACGATCAAAGAAGATTTATTTGGAACCACTAATCAGTTGAGAATAACCAGGAAGTTGAATAAATCTCATAGGAGTTGTGAGTAAGAAGATATCCCACTTTCTATCCAGATGATTCCAGATTAGCCTGTTCGGACATATGGCAATATCTTCATGATTCTTATCAAACCAGGATGAACCACGATCTAAGAAGCTTTATTTGGAACCAATAATCAGTGGAGAATAACCAGGAAGTTGAATAAATCTCATAAGTGTTGTGAGCAAGAAGATATCCCACCTTCTATCCAGATGAATCCAGATTAGCCTGTTCGGACATATGCCATTATCTTCATGATTCTTATCAAACCAGGATGAACCACGATCAAAGAAACTTTATTTGGAACTACTAATCAGTAGAGAATAACCAGGAAGTTGAATAAATCTCATCGGAGTTGTGAGTAAGAAGATATCCCACTTTCTATCCAGATGATTCCAGATTAGCATGTTCGGACATATGGCAATATCTTCATGATTCTTATCAAACCAGGATGAACCACGATCTAAGAAGCTTTATTTGGAACCACTAATCAGTGGAGAATAACCAGGAAGTTGAATAAATCTCATAAGTGTGTTGAGCAAGAAGATATCCCACCTTCTATCCAGATGATTCCAGATTACCCTGTTCGGACATATGCCATTATCTTCATGATTCTTATCAAACCAGGATTAACCAATATGTAAGAAGCTTGATTGGGTACCACTAATCAGTGGAGAATAACCACGAAGTTGAATAAATTTCATAGGAGTTGTGATTAAGAAGATATCCCACATTCTATCCATGTGATTCCAGATTAGCCTGTTCGGACATATGGCAATATCCTCACGATTCTTATCAAACCAGGATGAACCACGATCTAAGAAACTTTAATTTGGAACCACTAATAAATGGAGAATAACTAGGAAGTTGAATAAATCTCATCGGAATTGTGACTAAGAAGATATCCCACTCTCTATCCATATGATTCCAGATTAGACTGTTCGGACATATGCCATTATCTTCATGATTCCACCTTCTATCCAGATGATTCCAGATTCAGGAAAATGAATAAATCTCATAAGTGTTGTGAGCAAGAAGATATCCCACCTTCTATCCAGATGAATCTAGATTAGCCTGTTCGGACATATGCCATTATCTTCATGATTCTTATCAAACCAGGATTAACCACGATCTAAGAAGCTTTATTTGGAACCACTAATCAGTGGAGAATAACCAGGAAGTTGAATAAATCTCATAAGTGTTGTGAGCAAGAAGATATCCCACCTTCTATCCAGATGATTCCAGATTAGCCTGTTCGGACATATGAAATTATCTTCATGATTGTTATCAAACCAGGATGAACCACGATCTAAGAAGCTTTATTTGGAACCACTAATCAGTGGAGAATAACCAGGAAGTTGAATAAATCTCATAAGTGTTGTGAGCAAGAAGATATCCCACCTTCTATCCAGATGATTCCAGATTAGCCTGTTCGGACATATGTCATTATCTTCATGATTCTTATCAAACCAGGATGAACCACGATCTAAGAAGCTTTATTTCGAACCACTAATCAGTGGAGAATAACCAGGAAGTTGAATAAATCTCATAAGTGTTGTGAGCAAGAAGATATCCCACCTTCTATCCAGATGAATCCAGATTAGCCTGTCCGGACATATGCCATTATCTTCATGATTCTTATCAAACCAGGATGAACCACGATCAAAGAAGCTTTATTTGGAACCACTAATCAGTGGAGAATGACCAGGAAGTTGAATAAATGTCATAGAAGTTGTGAGTAAGAAGATATCCCACTTTCTATCCAGATGATTCCAGATTAGCCTGTTCGGACATATGGCGATATTTTCATGATTCTTATCAAACCAAGATGAACCAATATGTAAGAAGCTTGATTGGGAACCACAAATAAGTGGATAATAACCAGGAAGTTGAATAAATCTCATAGGAGTTGTGAGTAAGAAGATATCCCACTTTCTATCCAGATGATTCCAGATTAGCCTGTTCGAACATATGCCATTATCTTCATGATTCTTATCAAACCAGGATGAACCACGATCAAAGAAGCTTTATTTGGAACCACTAATCAGTGGAGAATAACAAGGAAGTTGAATAAATCTCATAGGAGTTGCGAGTAAGAAGATATCCCACTTTCTATCCAGATGATTCCAGATTAGCCTGTTCGGACATATGGCGATATCTTCATGATTCTTATCAAACCAAGATTAACCAATATGTAAGAAGCTTGATTGGGAACCACAAATAAGTGGAGAATAACCAGGAAGTTGAATAAATCTCATAGGATTTGTGAGTAAGAAGATATCCCACTTTCTATCCAGATGATTCCAGATTAGCCTGTTCGAACATATGCCATTATCTTCATGATTCTTATCAAACCAGGATGAACCACGATCTAAGAAGCTTTATTTGGAACCACTATTCAGTGGAGAATAACCAGGAAGTTAAATAAATCTCATAGGAGTTGTGGGCAAGAAGGTATCCCACTTTCTATCCAGATGATTCCAGATTAGCCTGTTCGGACATATGGCAATATCTTCATGATTCTATCAAACCAGGATGAACCACGATCTAAGAAGCTTTATTTGGAACCACTAATCAGTGGAGAATAACCAGGAAGTTGAATAAATCTCATAGTAGTTGTGAGTAAGAAGATATCCCACTTTCTATCCAGATGATTCCATATTAGCCTGCTCGGACATATGGCGATATCTTCATGATTCTTATCAAACCAAGATGAACCAATATGTAAGAAGCTTGATTGGGAACCACAAATAAGTGTAGAATAACCAGGAAGTTGAATAAATCTCATAGGAGTTATGAGTAAGAAGATATCCCACTTTCTATCCAGATGATTCCAGATTAGCCTGTTCGAACATATGCCATTATCTTCATGATTCTTATCAAACCAGGATGAACCACGATCAAAGAAGCTTTATTTGGAACCACAAATAAGTGGAGAATAACCAGGAAGTTGAATAAATCTCATAGGAGTTGTGAGTAAGAAGATATCCCACTATCTATCCAGATGATTCCAGATTAGCCTGTTCGAACATATGCCATTATCTTCATGATTATTATCAAACCAGGATGAACTACGATCTAAGAAGCTTTATTTGGAACCACTAATCAGTGGAGAATAACCAGGAAGTTGAATAAATCTCATAAGTGTTGTGAGCAAGAAGATATCCCACCTTCTATCCAGATGATTCCAGATTAGCCTGTTCGAACATATGTCATTATCTTCATGATTCTTATCAAACCAGGATGAAACACGATCTAAGAAGCTTTATTTGGAACCACAAATAAGTGGAGAATAACCAGGAAGTTGAATAAATCTCATAGGAATTGTGAGTAAGAAGATATCCCACTTTCTATCCAGATGATTCCAGATTAGCCTGTTCGAACATATGCCATTATCTTCATGATTCTTATCAAACCAGGATGAACCACGATCTTAGAAGCTTTACTTGGAACCACTATTCAGTGGAGAATAACCAGGAAGTTAAATAAATCTCAAACGAGTTGTGAGCAAGAAGGTATCCCACTTTCTATCCAGATGATTCCAGATTAGCCTGTTCGAACATATGGCAATATCTTCATGATTCTTATCAAACCAGGATGAACCACGATCTAAGAAGCTTTAATTTGGAACCACTAATAAATGGAGAATAACTAGGAAGTTGAATAAATCTCATCGGAATTGTGACTAAGAAGATATCCCACTCTCTATCCATATGATTCCAGATTAGACTGTTCGGACATATGCCATTATCTTCATGATTCCACCTTCTATCCAGATGATTCCAGATTCAGGAAAATGAATAAATCTCATAAGTGTTGTGAGCAAGAAGATATCCCACCTTCTATCCAGATGAATCTAGATTAGCCTGTTCGGACATATGCCATTATCTTCATGATTCTTATCAAACCAGGATTAACCACGATCTAAGAAGCTTTATTTGGAACCACTAATCAGTGGAGAATAACCAGGAAGTTGAATAAATCTCATAAGTGTTGTGAGCAAGAAGATATCCCACCTTCTATCCAGATGATTCCAGATTAGCCTGTTCGGACATATGAAATTATCTTCATGATTCTTATCAAACCAGGATGAACCACGATCTAAGAAGCTTTATTTGGAACCACTAATCAGTGGAGAATAATCAGGAAGTTGAATAAATCTCATAAGTGTTGTGAGCAAGAAGATATCCCACCTTCTATCCAGATGATTCCAGATTAGCCTGTTCGGACATATGTCATTATCTTCATGATTCTTATCAAACCAGGATGAACCACGATCTAAGAAGCTTTATTTCGAACCACTAATCAGTGGAGAATAACCAGGAAGTTGAATAAATCTCATAAGTGTTGTGAGCAAGAAGATATCCCACCTTCTATCCAGATGAATCCAGATTAGCCTGTCCGGACATATGCCATTATCTTCATGATTCTTATCAAACCAGGATGAACCACGATCAAAGAAGCTTTATTTGGAACCACTAATCAGTGGAGAATGACCAGGAAGTTGAATAAATGTCATAGAAGTTGTGAGTAAGAAGATATCCCACTTTCTATCCAGATGATTCCAGATTAGCCTGTTCGGACATATGGCGATATTTTCATGATTCTTATCAAACCAAGATGAACCAATATGTAAGAAGCTTGATTGGGAACCACAAATAAGTGGATAATAACCAGGAAGTTGAATAAATCTCATAGGAGTTGTGAGTAAGAAGATATCCCACTTTCTATCCAGATGATTCCAGATTAGCCTGTTCGAACATATGCCATTATCTTCATGATTCTTATCAAACCAGGATGAACCACGATCTAAGAAGCTTTATTTGGAACCACTAATCAGTGGAGAATAACTAGGAAGTTGAATAAATCTCATAGGAATTGTGAGTAAGAAGATATCCCACTTTCTATCCAGCTGATTCCATAATAGACTTTTCGGACATATGCCATTATCTTCATGATTCTTATCAAACCAGGATGAACCACGATCAAAGAAGCTTTATTTGGAACCACTAATCAGTGGAGAATAACAAGGAAGTTGAATAAATCTCATAGGAGTTGCGAGTAAGAAGATATCCCACTTTCTATCCAGATGATTCCAGATTAGCCTGTTCGGACATATGGCGATATCTTCATGATTCTTATCAAACCAAGATTAACCAATATGTAAGAAGCTTGATTGGGAACCACAAATAAGTGGAGAATAACCAGGAAGTTGAATAAATCTCATAGGATATGTGAGTAAGAAGATATCCCACTTTCTATCCAGATGATTCCAGATTAGCCTGTTCGAACATATGCCATTATCTTCATGATTCTTATCAAACCAGGATGAACCACGATCTAAGAAGCTTTATTTGGAACCACTATTCAGTGGAGAATAACCAGGAAGTTAAATAAATCTCATAGGAGTTGTGGGCAAGAAGGTATCCCAATTTCTATCCAGATGATTCCAGATTAGCCTGTTCGGACATATGGCAATATCTTCATGATTCTTATCAAACCAGGATGAACCACGATCTAAGAAGCTTTATTTGGAACCACTAATCAGTGGAGAATAACCAGGAAGTTTAATAAATCTCATAGTAGTTGTGAGTAAGAAGATATCCCACTTTCTATCCAGATGATTCCATATTAGCCTGTTCGGACATATGGCGATATCTTCATGATTCTTATCAAACCAAGATGAACCAATATGTAAGAAGCTTGATTGGGAACCACAAATAAGTGTAGAATAACCAGGAAGTTGAATAAATCTCATAGGAGTTATGAGTAAGAAGATATCCCACTTTCTATCCAGATGATTCCAGATTAGCCTGTTCGAACATATGCCATTATCTTCATGATTCTTATCAAACCAGGATGAACCACGATCAAAGAAGCTTTATTTGGAACCACAAATAAGTGGAGAATAACCAGGAAGTTGAATAAATCTCATAGGAGTTGTGAGTAAGAAGATATCCCACTATCTATCCAGATGATTCCAGATTAGCCTGTTCGAACATATGCCATTATCTTCATGATTATTATCAAACCAGGATGAACTACGATCTAAGAAGCTTTATTTGGAACCACTAATCAGTGGAGAATAACCAGGAAGTTGAATAAATCTCATAAGTGTTGTGAGCAAGAAGATATCCCACCTTCTATCCAGATGATTCCAGATTAGCCTGTTCGAACATATGTCATTATCTTCATGATTCTTATCAAACCAGGATGAAACACGATCTAAGAAGCTTTATTTGGAACCACAAATAAGTGGAGAATAACCAGGAAGTTGAATAAATCTCATAGGAATTGTGAGTAAGAAGATATCCCACTTTCTATCCAGATGATTCCAGATTAGCCTGTTCGAACATATGCCATTATCTTCATGATTCTTATCAAACCAGGATGAACCACGATCTTAGAAGCTTTACTTGGAACCACTATTCAGTGGAGAATAACCAGGAAGTTAAATAAATCTCAAACGAGTTGTGAGCAAGAAGGTATCCCACTTTCTATCCAGATGATTCCAGATTAGCCTGTTCGAACATATGGCAATATCTTCATGATTCTTATCAAACCAGGATGAACCACGATCTAAGAAGCTTTAATTTGGAACCACTAATAAATGGAGAATAACTAGGAAGTTGAATAAATCTCATCGGAATTGTGACTAAGAAGATATCCCACTCTCTATCCATATGATTCCAGATTAGACTGTTCGGACATATGCCATTATCTTCATGATTCCACCTTCTATCCAGATGATTCCAGATTCAGGAAAATGAATAAATCTCATAAGTGTTGTGAGCAAGAAGATATCCCACCTTCTATCCAGATGAATCTAGATTAGCCTGTTCGGACATATGCCATTATCTTCATGATTCTTATCAAACCAGGATTAACCACGATCTAAGAAGCTTTATTTGGAACCACTAATCAGTGGAGAATAACCAGGAAGTTGAATAAATCTCATAAGTGTTGTGAGCAAGAAGATATCCCACCTTCTATCCAGATGATTCCAGATTAGCCTGTTCGGACATATGAAATTATCTTCATGATTCTTATCAAACCAGGATGAACCACGATCTAAGAAGCTTTATTTGGAACCACTAATCAGTGGAGAATAACCAGGAAGTTGAATAAATCTCATAAGTGTTGTGAGCAAGAAGATATCCCACCTTCTATCCAGATGATTCCAGATTAGCCTGTTCGGACATATGTCATTATCTTCATGATTCTTATCAAACCAGGATGAACCACGATCTAAGAAGCTTTATTTCGAACCACTAATCAGTGGAGAATAACCAGGAAGTTGAATAAATCTCATAAGTGTTGTGAGCAAGAAGATATCCCACCTTCTATCCAGATGAATCCAGATTAGCCTGTCCGGACATATGTCATTATCTTCATGATTCTTATCAAACCAGGATGAACCACGATCAAAGAAGCTTTATTTGGAACCACTAATCAGTGGAGAATGACCAGGAAGTTGAATAAATGTCATAGAAGTTGTGAGTAAGAAGATATCCCACTTTCTATCCAGATGATTCCAGATTAGCCTGTTCGGACATATGGCGATATTTTCATGATTCTTATCAAACCAAGATGAACCAATATGTAAGAAGCTTGATTGGGAACCACAAATAAGTGGATAATAACCAGGAAGTTGAATAAATCTCATAGGAGTTGTGAGTAAGAAGATATCCCACTTTCTATCCAGATGATTCCAGATTAGCCTGTTCGAACATATGCCATTATCTTCATGATTCTTATCAAACCAGGATGAACCACGATCTAAGAAGCTTTATTTGGAACCACTAATCAGTGGAGAATAACTAGGAAGTTGAATAAATCTCATAGGAATTGTGAGTAAGAAGATATCCCACTTTCTATCCAGCTGATTCCAGAATAGACTTTTCGGACATATGCCATTATCTTCATGATTCTTATCAAACCAGGATGAACCACGATCAAAGAAGCTTTATTTGGAACCACTAATCAGTGGAGAATAACAAGGAAGTTGAATAAATCTCATAGGAGTTGCGAGTAAGAAGATATCCCACTTTCTATCCAGATGATTCCAGATTAGCCTGTTCGGACATATGGCGATATCTTCATGATTCTTATCAAACCAAGATTAACCAATATGTAAGAAGCTTGATTGGGAACCACAAATAAGTGGAGAATAACCAGGAAGTTGAATAAATCTCATAGGATTTGTGAGTAAGAAGATATCCCACTTTCTATCCAGATGATTCCAGATTAGCCTGTTCGAACATATGCCATTATCTTCATGATTCTTATCAAACCAGGATGAACCACGATCTAAGAAGCTTTATTTGGAACCACTATTCAGTGGAGAATAACCAGGAAGTTAAATAAATCTCATAGGAGTTGTGGGCAAGAAGGTATCCCACTTTCTATCCAGATGATTCCAGATTAGCCTGTTCGGACATATGGCAATATCTTCATGATTCTTATCAAACCAGGATGAACCACGATCTAAGAAGCTTTATTTGGAACCACTAATCAGTGGAGAATAACCAGGAAGTTGAATAAATCTCATAGTAGTTGTGAGTAAGAAGATATCCCACTTTCTATCCAGATGATTCCATATTAGCCTGTTCGGACATATGGCGATATCTTCATGATTCTTATCAAACCAAGATGAACCAATATGTAAGAAGCTTGATTGGGAACCACAAATAAGTGTAGAATAACCAGGAAGTTGAATAAATCTCATAGGAGTTATGAGTAAGAAGATATCCCACTTTCTATCCAGATGATTCCAGATTAGCCTGTTCGAACATATGCCATTATCTTCATGATTCTTATCAAACCAGGATGAACCACGATCAAAGAAGCTTTATTTGGAACCACAAATAAGTGGAGAATAACCAGGAAGTTGAATAAATCTCATAGGAGTTGTGAGTAAGAAGATATCCCACTATCTATCCAGATGATTCCAGATTAGCCTGTTCGAACATATGCCATTATCTTCATGATTATTATCAAACCAGGATGAACTACGATCTAAGAAGCTTTATTTGGAACCACTAATCAGTGGAGAATAACCAGGAAGTTGAATAAATCTCATAAGTGTTGTGAGCAAGAAGATATCCCACCTTCTATCCAGATGATTCCAGATTAGCCTGTTCGAACATATGTCATTATCTTCATGATTCTTATCAAACCAGGATGAAACACGATCTAAGAAGCTTTATTTGGAACCACAAATAAGTGGAGAATAACCAGGAAGTTGAATAAATCTCATAGGAATTGTGAGTAAGAAGATATCCCACTTTCTATCCAGATGATTCCAGATTAGCCTGTTCGAACATATGCCATTATCTTCATGATTCTTATCAAACCAGGATGAACCACGATCTTAGAAGCTTTACTTGGAACCACTATTCAGTGGAGAATAACCAGGAAGTTAAATAAATCTCAAACGAGTTGTGAGCAAGAAGGTATCCCACTTTCTATCCAGATGATTCCAGATTAGCCTGTTCGAACATATGTCAATATCTTCATGATTCTTATCAAACCAGGATGAACCACGATCTAAGAAGCTTTATTTGGAACCACTAATCAGTGGAGAATAACCAGGAAGTTGAATAAATCTCATAAGTGTTGTGAGCAAGAAGATATCCCACCTTCTATCCAGATGATTCCAGATTAGCCTGTTCGGACATATGTCATTATCTTCATGATTCTTATCAAACCAGGATGAAACACAATCTAAGAAGCTTTATTTGGAACCACTAATCAGTGGAGAATAACCAGGAAGTTGAATAAATCTCATAGGAGTTGTGAGTAAGAAGATATCCCACTTTCTATCGAGATGATTCCAGATTAGCCTGTTCGGACATATGGCAATATCTTCATGATTCTTATCAAACCAGGATGAACCACGATCTAAGAAGCTTTATTTGGAACCACTAATCAGTGGAGAATAACCAGGAAGTTGAATAAATCTCATAAGTGTTGTGAGCAAGAAGATATCCCACCTTCTATCCAGATGATTCCAGATTAGTCTGTTCGGACATATGCCATTATCTTCATGATTCTTATCAAACCAGGATGAACCACGATCTAAGAAGCTTTATTTGGAACCAATAATCAGTGGAGAATAACCAGGAAGATGAATAAATCTCATAGGAGTTGTGAGTAAGAAGATATCCCAATTTCTATCCAGATGATTCCAGATTAGCCTGTTCGGACATATGACAATATCTTCATGATTCTTATCAAACCAGGATGAACCACGATCTAAGAAGATTTATTTGGAACCACTAATCAGTGGAGAATAATCAGGAAGTTGAATAAATATCATAAGTGTTGTGAGCAAGAAGATATCCCACCTTCTATCCATATGAATCCAGATTAGCATGTTCGGACATATGCCATTATCCTCATGATTCTTATCAAACCAGGATGAACCACGATCTAAGAAGCTTTATTTGGAACCACTAATCAGTGGAGAATAACCAGGAAGTTGAATAAATCTCATAGGATTTGTGAGTAAGGAGATATCCCACTTTCTATCGAGATGATTCCATATTAGCCTGTTCGGACATATGGCAATATCTTCATGATTCTTATCAAACCAGGATGAACCACGATCTAAGAAGCTTTATTTGGAATCACTATTCAGTGTAGAATAACCAGGAAGTTAAATAAATCTCATACGAGTTGTGAGCAAGAAGGTATCCCACTTTCTATCCAGATGATTCCAGATGAGCCTGTTCGGACATATGGCAATATCTTCATGATTCTTATCAAACCAGGATGAACCACAATCTAAGAAGCTTTATTTGGAACCACTAATCAGTGGAGAATAACCAGGAAGTTGAATAAATCTCATAAGTGTTGTGAGCAAGAAGATATCCCACCTTCTATCTAGATGAATCCAGATTAGCCTGTTCGGATATATGCCATTATCTTCATGATTCTTATCAAACCAGGATGAACCACGATCAAAGAAGCTTTATTTGGAACCACTAATCAGTGGAGAATAACCAGGAAGTTGAATAAATCTCATAGGAATTGTGAGTAAGAAGATATCCCACTTTCTATCCAGATGATTCAAGATTAGACTGTTTGGACATATGGCAATATCTTCATGATTATTATCAAACCAGGATGAACCACGATCTAAGAAGCTTTATTTGGAACCACTAATCAGTGGAGAATAACCAGGAAGTTGAATAAATTTCATAAGTGTTGTGAGCAAGAAGATATCCCACCTTCTATCCAGATGAATCCAGATTAGCCTGTTCGGACATATGCCATTATCTTCATGATTCTTATCAAACCAGGATGAACCACGATCAAAGAAGCTTTATTTGGAATCACTAATCAGTGGAGTATAACCAGGAAGTTGAATAAATCTCATAGGAGTTGCGAGTAAGAAGATATCCCACTTTCTATCCAGATGATTCCAGATTAGCCTGTTCGGACATATGGCGATATCTTCATGATTCTTATCAAACCAAGATTAACCAATATGTAAGAAGCTTGATTGGGAACCACAAATAAGTGGAGAATAACCAGGAAGTTGAATAAATCTCATAGGATTTGTGAGTAAGAAGATATCCCACTTTCTATCCAGATGATTCCAGATTAGCCTGTTCGAACATATGCCATTATCTTCATGATTATTATCAAACCAGGATGAACCACGATCTAAGAAGCTTTATTTGGAATCACTAATCAGTGGAGAATAACCAGAAAGTTGAATAAATCTCATAAGTGTTGTGAGCAAGAAGATATCCCACCTTCTATCCAGATGATTCCAGATTAGCCTGTTCGAACATATGTCATTATCTTCATGATTCTTATCAAACCAGGATGAAACACGATCTAAGAAGCTTTATTTGGAACCACAAATAAGTGGAGAATAACCAGGAAGTTGAATAAATCTCATAGGAATTGTGAGTAAGAAGATATCCCACTTTCTATCCAGATGATTCCAGATTAGCCTGTTCGAACATATGCCATTATCTTCATGATTCTTATCAAACCAGGATGAACCACGATCTTAGAAGCTTTACTTGGAACCACTATTCAGTGGAGAATAACCAGGAAGTTAAATAAATCTCAAACGAGTTGTGAGCAAGAAGGTATCCCACTTTCTATCCAGATGATTCCAGATTAGCATGTTCGGACATATGGCAATATCTTCATGATTCTTATCAAACCAGGATGAACCACGATCTAAGAAGCTTTATTTGGAACCACTAATCAGAGGAGAATAACCAGGAAGTTGAATAAATCTCATAAGTGTTGTGAGCAAGAAGATATCCCACCTTCTATCCAGATGATTCCAGATTAGCCTGTTCGGACATATGTCATTATCTTCATGATTCTTATCAAACCAGGATGAAACACGATCTAAGAAGCTTTATTTGGAACCACTAATCAGTGGAGAATAACCAGGAAGTTGAATAAATCTCATAGGAGTTGTGAGTAAGAAGATATCCCACTTTCTATCGAGATGATTCCAGATTAGCCTGTTCGGACATATGGCAATATCTTCATGATTCTTATCAAACCAGGATGAACCACGATCTAAGAAGCTTTATTTGGAACCACTAATCAGTGGAGAATAACCAGGAAGTTGAATAAATCTCATAAGTGTTGTGAGCAAGAAGATATCCCACCTTCTATCCAGATGATTCCAGATTAGTCTGTTCGGACATATGCCATTATCTTCATGATTCTTATCAAACCAGGATGAACCACGATCTAAGAAGCTTTATTTGGAACCACTAATCAGTGGAGAATAACCAGGAAGTTGAATAAATCTCATAGGAGTTGTGAGTAATAAGATATCCCACTTTCTATCCAGATGATTCCAGATTAGCCTGTTCGGACATATGGCGATATCTTCATGATTCTTATCAAACCAAGATGAACCAATATGTAAGAAGCTTGATTGGGAACCACAAATAAGTGGAGAATAACCAGGAAGTTGAATAAATCTCATAGGAGTTGTGAGTAAGAAGATATCCCACTTTCTATCCAGATGATTCCAGATTAGCATGTTCGAACATATGCCATTATCTTCTTGATTCTTATCAAACCAGGATGAACCACGATCTAAGAAGCTTTATTTGGAACCACTAATCAGTGGAGAATAACCAGGAAGTTGAATAAATCTCATAGGATTTGTGAGTAAGAAGATATCCCACTTTCTATCGAGATGATTCCATATTAGTCTGTTCGGACATATGGCAATATCTTCATGATTCTTATCAAACCAGGATGAACCACGATCTAAGAAGCTTTATTTGGAATCACTATTCAGTGTAGAATAACCAGGAAGTTAAATAAATCTCATAGGAGTTGTGAGCAAGAAGGTATCCCACTTTCTATCCAGATGATTCCAGATGAGCCTGTTCGGACATATGGCAATATCTTCATGATTCTTATCAAACCAGGATGAACCACGATCTAAGAAGCTTTATTTGGAACCACTAATCAGTGGAGAATAACCAGGAAGTTGAATAAATCTCATAAGTGTTGTGAGCAAGAAGATATCCCACCTTCTATCTAGATGAATCCAGATTAGCCTGTTCGGATATATGCCATTATCTTCATGATTCTTATCAAACCAGGATGAACCACGATCAAAGAAGCTTTATTTGGAACCACTAATCAGTGGAGAATAACCAGGAAGTTGAATAAATCTCATAGGAGTTGTGAGTAATAAGATATCCCACTTTCTATCCAAATGATTC
>CM034036.1:24787825-24855678 GCA_019705995.1 Raphanus raphanistrum x Raphanus sativus
GAGCAAGAAGATATCCCACCTTCTATCCAGATGAATCCAGATTAGCCTGTTCAGACATATGCCATTATCTTCATGATTCTTATCAAACCAGGATGAACCACGATCTAAGAAGGTTTATTTGGAACCACTAATCAGTGGAAAATAACCAGGAAGTTGAATAAACCTCATAGGAGTTGTGAGTAAGAAGATATCCCACTTTCTATCCAAATGATTCCAGATTAGCCTGTTCGGACATATGGCGATATCTTCATGATTCTTATCAAAACAGGATGAACCAATATGTAAGAAGCTTGATTGGAAACCACTAATCAGTGGAGAATAACCAGGAAGTTGAATAAATCTCATAGAAGTTGTGAGTAAGAAGATATCCCACTTTCTATCCAGATGATTTCAGATTAGCCTGTTCGAATATATGCCATTATCTTCATGATTCTTATCGAACCAGGATGAACCACGATCTAAGAAGCTTTATTTGGAACCACTATTCAGTGGAGAATAACCAGGAAATTAAATAAATCTCATAGGATTTGTGAGTAAGAAGATATCCTACTTTCTATCCAAATGATTTCAGATTAGCCAGTTCGGACATATGCCATTATCTTCATGATTCTTATCAAACCAGGACGAACCACGATCTAAGAAGCTTTATTTGGAACCACTATTCAGTGGAGAATAACCAGGACGTTAAATAAATCTCATAGGAGTTGTGAGTAAGAAGATATCCCACTTTCTATCCAGATGATTCCAAATTAGCATGTTCGGACATATGGCAATATCTTCATGATAAATATCAAACAAGGATGAACCACGATCTAAGAAGCTTTATTTGGAACCAGTAATCAGTGGAGAATAACCAGGAAGTTGAATAAATCTCATAAGTGTTGTGAGCAAGAAGATATCCCACCTTCTATCCAGATGATTCCAGATTAGCCTATTCGGACATATGTCATTATCTTCATGATTCTTATCAAACCAGGATGAACCACGATCTAAGAAGATTTATTTGGAACCACTAATCAGTGGATAATAACCAAGAAGTTGAATAAATCTCATAGGAGTCGTGAGTAAGAAGATATCCCACTCTCTATCCAGATGATTCCAGATTAGCCTGTTTGGACATATGACAATATCTTTATGATTCTTATCAAACCAGGATGAACCAATATGTAAGAAGCTTGATTGGGAACCACTAATCAGTGGAGAATAACCAGGAAGTTGAATAAATCTCATAAGTGTGTTGAGCAAGAAGATATCCCACCTTCTATCCAGATAATTCCAGATTAGCCTGTTCGGACATATGCCATTATCTTCATGATTCTTATCAAACCAGGATGAACCAATATGTAAGAAGCTTGATTGGGAACCACTAATCAGTGGAAAATAACCAGGAAGTTGAATAAATCTCATAGGAGTTGTGAATAAGAAGATATCATACTTTCTATCCAGATGATTCCAGATTAGCCTGTTCGGACATATGGCAATATCTTGATGATTATTATCAAACCAGGATGAACCACGATCTAAGAAGCTTTATTTGGAACCAATAATCAGTGGAGAATAACCAGGAAGTTGAATAAATCTCATAAGTGTTGCGAGTAAGAAGATATCCCACCTTTTATCCAGATGAATCCAGATTAGCATGTTCGGACATATGCCATTATCTTCATGATTCTTATCAAACCAGGATGAACCACGATCTAAGAAGCTTTATTTGGAACCACTAATCAGTGGAGAATAACTAGGAAGTTGAATAAATCTCATAGGAGTTGTGAGTAAGAAGATATCCCACTTTCTATCCAGATGATTCCAGATTAGCCTGTTCGGACATATAGCAATATCTTCATGATTCTTATCAAACCAGGATGAACCAATATGTAAGAAGCTTGATTGGGAACCACTAATCAGTGGAGAATAACCAGGAAGTTGAATAAATCTCATAGGAGTTGTGACTAAGAAGATATCCCACTTTCTATCCAGATGATTCCAGATTAGCCTGTTCGGACATATGCAATTATCTTCATGATTCTTATCAAACCAGGATGAACCACGATCTAAGAAGCTTTATTTGGAACCACTAATCAGCGGATAATAACCGGGAAGTTGAATAAATCTCATAGGAGTTGTGAGTAAGAAGATATACCACTTTCTATCCAAATGATTCCAGATTAGCCTGTTCGGACCTATGGCAATAGCTTCATGATTCTTATCAAACCAGGATGAACCACGATCTAAGAAGCTTTATTTGGAACCACTAATCAGTGGAGAATAACCTGGAATGTTGAATAAATCTCATAAGTGTGTTGAGCAAGAAGATATCCCACCTTCTATCCAAATGATTCTAGATTAGCATGTTCGGACATATGCCATTATCTTCATGATTCTTATCAAACCAGGATGAACCAATATGTAAGAAGCTTGATTGGGAACCACTAATCAGTGGAGAATAACCAGGAAGTTGAATAAATCTCATAGGAGTTGTGAGTAAGAAGATATCCCACTTTCTATCCAGGTGATTCCAGATTAGCCTGTTCGGACATATGGCAATATCTTCATGATTCTTATCAAACCAGGATGAACCACGATGTAAGAAGCTTTATTTGGAACCACTAATCAGTAGACAATAACCAGGAAGTTGAATAAATCTCATAAGTGTTGTGAGCAAGAAGATATCCCACCTTCTATCCAGATGATTCCAGATTAGCCTGTTCGGACATATGTCATTATCTTCATGATTCTTATCAAGCCAGGATGAACCACGATCTAAGAAGCTTGATTGGGAACCACTAATCAGTGGAGAATAACCAGGAAGTTGAATAAATCTCATAGAAGTTGTGAGTAAGAAGATATCCCACTTTCTATCCAGATGATTTCAGATTAGCCTGTTCGAATATATGCCATTATCTTCATGATTCTTATCGAACCAGGATGAACCACAATCTAAGAAGCTTTATTTGGAACCACTATTCAGTGGAGAATAACCAGGAAGTTAAATAAATCTCATAGGAGTTGTGAGTAAGAAGATATCCTACTTTCTATCCAAATAATTCCAGATTAGCATGTTCGGACATATGGCAATATCTTCATGATTCTTATAAAACCAGGATGAACCACGATCTAAGAAGCTTTATTTGGAACCACTAATCAGTTGGAGAATAACCAGGAAGTTGAATAAATCTCATAAGTGTTGTGAGCAAGAAGATATCCCACCTTTTATCCAGATGATTCCAGATTAGCCTATTCGGACATATGTCATTATCTTCATGATTCTTATCAAACCAGGATGAACCACGATCTAAGAAGCTTTATTTGGAACCACTAATCAGTGGATAATAACCAGGAAGTTGAATAAATTTCATAGGAGTCGTGAGTAAGAAGATATCTCACTCTCTATCCAGATGATTCCAGATTAGCCTGTTTGGACATATGACAATATCTTCATGATTCTTATCAAACCAGGATGAACCACGATCTAAGAAGCTTTGTTTGGAACCACTAATCAGTGGAGAATAACCAGGAAGTTGAATAAATCTCATAAGTGTGTTGAGCAAGAAGATATCCCACCTTCTATCCAGATGATTCCAGATTAGCCTGTTCAGACATATGCCATTATCTTTATGATTCTTATCAAACCAGGATGAATCAATATGTAAGAAGCTTGATTGGGAACCACTAATCAGTGGAGAATAACCAGGAAGTTGAATAAATCTCATAGGAGTTGTGAGTAAGAAGATATCCCACTTTCTATCCAGGTGATTCCAGATTAGCCTGTTCGGACATATGGCAATATCCTCATGATTCTTATCAAACCAGGATGAACCACGATCTAAAAAGCTTTATTTGGAACCACTAATCAGTGGATAATAACCAGGAAGTTGAATAAATCTCATAGGAGTTGTGAGTAAGAAGATATCATACTTTCTATCCAGATGATTCCAGATTAGCCTGTTCGGACATATGGCAATATCTTCATGATTATTATCAAACCAGGATGAACCACGATCTAAGAAGCTTTATTTGGAACCACTAATCAGTGGATAATAACCAGGAAGTTGAATAAATCTCATAGGAGTCGTGAGTAAGAAGATATCCACTCTATATCCAGATGATTCCAGATTAGCCTGTTCGGACATATGACAATATCTTAATGATTCTTATCAAACCAGGATGAACCACGATCTAAGAAGCTTTATTTGGAATCACTAATCAGTGGAGAATAACCAGGAAGTTGAATAAACCTCATAGGAGTTGTGAGTAAGAAGATATCCCACTTTCTATCCAAATGATTCCAGATTAGCATGTTCGGACATATGGCATTATCATCATGATTCTTATCAAACCAGGATGAACCAATATGTAAGAAGCTTGATTGGGAACCACTAATCAGTGGAAAATAACCAGGAAGTTGAATAAATCTCATAGGAGTTGTGAGTAAGAAGATATCCCACTTTCTATCCAGGTGATTCCAGATTAGCCTGTTCGGACATATGGCAATATCCTCATGATTCTTATCAAACCAGGATGAACCACGATCTAAGAGGCTTTATTTGGAACCACTAATCAGTGGAGAATAACCAGGAAGTTGAATAAATCTCATAGGAGTTGTGAGTAAGAAGATATCCTACTTTCTATCCAGATGATTCCAGATTAGCATGTTCGGACATATGGCAATATCTTCATGATTATTATCAAACCAGGATGAACCACGATCTAAAAAGCTTTATTTGGAACCAATAATCAGTGGAGAATAACCAGGAAGTTGAATAAATCTCATAAGTGTTGCGAGCAAGAAGATATCCCACCTTCTATCCAGATGAATCCAGATTAGCATGTTCGGACATATGCCATTATCTTCATGATTCTTATCAAACCAGGATGAACCACGATCTAAGAAGCTTTATTTGGAACCACTAATCAGTGGAGAATAACCAGGAAGTTGAATAAATCTCATAGGAGTTGTGAGTAAGAAGATATCCCACTTTCTATCCAGATGATTCCAGATTAGCCTGTTCAGACATATGGCAATATCTTCATGATTCTTATCAAACCAGGATGAACCAATATGTAAGAAGCTTGATTGGGAACCACTAATCAGTGGAGAATAACCAGGAAGTTGAATAAATCTCATAGGAGTTGTGAGCAAGAAGATATCCCACTTTCTATCCAGATGATTCCAGATTAGCCTGTTCGGACATATGCCATTATCTTCATGTTTCTTATCAAACCAGGATGAACCACGATCTAAGAAGCTTTTGTTTGGAACCACTAATCAGCGGAGAATAACCGGGAAGTTGAATAAATCTCATAGGAGTTGTGAGTAAGAAGATATACCACTTTCTATCCAAATGATTCCAGATTAGCCTGTTCGGACCTATGGCAATAGCTTCATGATTCTTATCAAACCAGGATGAAACACGATCTAAGAAGCTTTATTTGGAACCACTAATCAGTGGAGAATAACCAGGAATGTTGAATAAATCTCATAAGTGTGTTGAGCAAGAAGATATCCCACCTTCTATCCAAATGATTCTAGATTAGCCTGTTCGGACATATCATTATCTTCATGATTATTATCAAACCAGGATGAACCAATATGTAAGAAGCTTGATTGGGAACCACTAATCAGTGGAGAATAACCAGGAAGTTGAATAAATCTCATAGGAGTTGTGAGTAAGAAGATATCCCACTTTCTATCCAGATGATTCCAGATTAGCATGTTCGGACGTATGGCAATATCTCATGATTCTTATCAAACCAGGATGAAACACGATCTAAGAAGCTTTATTTGGAACCACTAATCAGTGGAGAATAACCAGGAATGTTGAATAAATCTCATAAGTGTGTTGAGCAAGAAGATATCCCACCTTCTATCCAAATGATTCTAGATTAGCCTGTTCGGACATATCATTATCTTCATGATTATTATCAAACCAGGATGAACCAATATGTAAGAAGCTTGATTGGGAACCACTAATCAGTGGAGAATAACCAGGAAGTTGAATAAATCTCATAGGAGTTGTGAGTAAGAAGATATCCCACTTTCTATCCAGATGATTCCAGATTAGCCTGTTCGGACGTATGGCAATATCTCATGATTCTTATCAAACCAGGATGAACCACGATCTAAGAAGCTTTATTTGGAACCACTAATCAGTGGATAATAACCAGGAAGTTGAATAAATTTCATAGGAGTCGTGAGTAAGAAGATATCTCACTCTCTATCCAGATGATTCCAGATTAGCCTGTTTGGACATATGACAATATCTTCATGATTCTTATCAAACCAGGATGAACCACGATCTAAGAAGCTTTGTTTGGAACCACTAATCAGTGGAGAATAACCAGGAAGTTGAATAAATCTCATAAGTGTGTTGAGCAAGAAGATATCCCACCTTCTATCCAGATGATTCCAGATTAGCCTGTTCGGACATATGCCATTATCTTCATGATTCTTATCAAACCAGGATTAACCAATATGTAAGAAGCTTGATTGGGAACCACTAATTAGTGGAGAATAACCAGGAAGTTGAATAAATCTCATAGGAGTTGTGAGTAAGAAGATATCCCACTTTCTATCCAGGTGATTCCAGATTAGCCTGTTCGGACATATGGCAATATCCTCATGATTCTTATCAAACCAGGATGAACCACGATCTAAGAAGCTTTATTTGGAACCACTAATCAGTGGAGAATAACCAGGAATGTTGAATAAATCTCATAAGTGTGTTGAGCAAGAAGATATCCCACCTTCTATCCAAATGATTCTAGATTAGCCTGTTCGGACATATCATTATCTTCATGATTATTATCAAACCAGGATGAACCAATATGTAAGAAGCTTGATTGGGAACCACTAATCAGTGGAGAATAACCAGGAAGTTGAATAAATCTCATAGGAGTTGTGACTAAGAAGATATCCCACTTTCTATCCAGATGATTCCAGATTAGCCTGTTCGGACATATGCCATTATCTTCATGTTTCTTAATAAACCAGGATGAACCACGATCTAAGAAGCTTTTGTTTGGAACCACTAATCAGCGGAGAATAACTGGGAAGTTGAATAAATCTCATAGGAGTTGTGAGTAAGAAGATATACCACTTTCTATCCAAATGATTCCAGATTAGCCTGTTCGGACCTATGGCAATAGCTTCATGATTCTTATCAAACCAGGATAAAACACGATCTAAGAAGCTTTATTTGGAACCACTAATCAGTGGAGAATAACCAGGAATGTTGAATAAATCTCATAAGTGTGTTGAGCAAGAAGATATCCCACCTTCTATCCAAATGATTCTAGATTAGCCTGTTCGGACATATCATTTTCTTCATGATTATTATCAAACCAGGATGAACCAATATGTAAGAAGCTTGATTGGGAACCACTAATCAGTGGAGAATAACCAGGAAGTTGAATAAATCTCATAGGAGTTTTGAGTAAGAAGATATCCCACTTTCTATCCAGATGATTCCAGATTAGCCTGTTCGGACGTATGGCAATATCTCATGATTCTTATCAAACCAGGATGAAACACGATCTAAGAAGCTTTATTTGGAACCACTAATCAGTGGAGAATAACCAGGAATGTTGAATAAATCTCATAAGTGTGTTGAGCAAGAAGATATCCCACCTTCTATCCAAATGATTCTAGATTAGCCTGTTCGGACATATCATTATCTTCATGATTATTATCAAACCAGGATGAACCAATATGTAAGAAGCTTGATTGGGAACCACTAATCAGTGGAGAATAACCAGGAAGTTGAATAAATCTCATAGGAGTTGTGAGTAAGAAGATATCCCACTTTCTATCCAGATGATTCCAGATTAGCCTGTTCGGACGTATGGCAATATCTCATGATTCTTATCAAACCAGGATGAACCACGATCTAAGAAGCTTTATTTGGAACCACTAATCAGTGGATAATAACCAGGAAGTTGAATAAATTTCATAGGAGTCGTGAGTAAGAAGATATCTCACTCTCTATCCAGATGATTCCAGATTAGCCTGTTTGGACATATGACAATATCTTCATGATTCTTATCAAACCAGGATGAACCACGATCTAAGAAGCTTTGTTTGGAACCACTAATCAGTGGAGAATAACCAGGAAGTTGAATAAATCTCATAAGTGTGTTGAGCAAGAAGATATCCCACCTTCTATCCAGATGATTCCAGATTAGCCTGTTCGGACATATGCCATTATCTTCATGATTCTTATCAAACCAGGATTAACCAATATGTAAGAAGCTTGATTGGGAACCACTAATTAGTGGAGAATAACCAGGAAGTTGAATAAATCTCATAGGAGTTGTGAGTAAGAAGATATCCCACTTTCTATCCAGGTGATTCCAGATTAGCCTGTTCGGACATATGGCAATATCCTCATGATTCTTATCAAACCAGGATGAACCACGATCTAAGAAGCTTTATTTGGAACCACTAATCAGTTGAGAATAACCAGGAATGTTGAATAAATCTCATAAGTGTGTTGAGCAAGAAGATATCCCACCTTCTATCCAAATGATTCTAGATTAGCCTGTTCGGACATATCATTATCTTCATGATTATTATCAAACCAGGATGAACCAATATGTAAGAAGCTTGATTGGGAACCACTAATCAGTGGAGAATAACCAGGAAGTTAAATAAATCTCATAGGAGTTGTGAGTAAGAAGATATCCCACTTTCTATCCAGATGATTCCAGATTAGCCTGTTCGGACGTATGGCAATATCTCATGATTCTTATCAAACCAGGACGAACCACGATCTAAGAAGCTTTATTTGGACCACTAATCAGTGGAGAATAACCAGGAAGTTGAATAAATCTCATAGGAGTTGTGAGTAAGAAGATATCCCACATTCTATCCAGATGATTCCAGATTAGCCTGTTGGGACATATGGCAATATCTTCATGATTCTTATCAAACCAGGATGAACCACGATCTAAGAAACTTTATTTGGAACCACTAATCAGTGGAGAATAACCAGGAAGTTGAATAAATCCCATAAGTCTGTTGAGCAAGAATATATCCCACCTTCTATCTAGATGATTCCAGATTAGCATGTTCGGACATATGCAATTATCTTCATGATTCTTATCAAACCAGGATGAACCAATATGTAAGAAGCTTGATTGGGAACCACTATTCAGTGGAGAATAACCAGGAAGTTTAATAAATCTCATAGGAGTTGTGAGTAAGAAGATATCCCACTTTCTATCCAAATGATTCCAGATTAGCATGTTCGGACATATGGCAATATCTTCATGATTCTTATCAAACCAAGATGAACCACGATCTAAGAAGCTTTATTTGGAACCACTAATCAGTGGAGAATAACCAGGAAGTTAAATAAATCTCATAGGAGTTGTGAGTAAGAAGATATCCCACTTTCTATCCAAATGATTCCATATTAGCCTGTTCGGACATATGCCATTATCTTCATGATTCTTATCAAACCAGGATGAACCACGATCTAAGAAGCTTTATTTGGAACCACTATTCAGTGGAGAATAACCAGGACATTAAATAAATCTCATAGGAGTTGTGAGTAAGAAGATATCCCACTTTCTATCCAGATGATTCCAGATTAGCCTGTTCGGACATATGGCAATATCTTCATGATTCTTATCAAACCAGGATGAACCACGATCTAAGAAGCTTTATTTGGAACCACTAATCAGTGGGGAATAACCAGGAAGTTGAATAAATCTCATAAATGTTGTGAGCAAGAAGATATCCCACCTTCTATCCAGATGATTTCAGATTAGCCTGTTCGGACATATGTCATTATCTTCATGATTCTTATCAAACCATGAAGAACCACGATCTAAGAAGCTTTATTTGGAACCACTAATCAGTGGATAATAACCAGGAAGTTGAATAAATCTCATAGGAGTTGTGAGTAAGAAGATATCCCACTTTCTATCCAAATTATTCCAGATTAGCCTGTTCGGACATATGACAATATCTTCATGATTCTTATCAAACCAGGATGAACCACGATCTAAGAAGCTTTATTTGGAACCACTAATAAGTGGAGAATAACCAGGAAGTTGAATAAATCTCATAAGTGTGTTGAGCAAGAAGATATCCCACCTTCTATCCAGATGATTCCAGATTAGCCTGTTCGGACATATGCCATTATCTTCATGATTCTTCATGATTCTTATCAAACCAGGATGAACCAATATGTAAGAAGCTTGATTGGGAACCACTAATTAGTGGAGAATAACCAGGAAGTTGAATAAATCTCATAGGAGTTGTGAGTAAGAAGATATCCCACTTTCTATCCAGGTGATTCCAGATTAGCCTGTTCGGACATATGGCAATATCCTCATGATTCTTATCAAACCAGGATGAACCACGATCTAAGAAGCTTTATTTGGAACCACTAATCAGTGGAGAATAACCAGGAAGTTGAATAAATCTCATAGGAGTTGTGAGTAAGAAGATATCCTACTTTCTATCCAGATGATTCCAAATTAGCCTGTTCGGACATATGGCAATATCTTCATGACTATTATCAAACCAGGATCAACCACGATCTAAGAAGCTTTATTTGAAACCAATAATCAGTGGAGAATAACCAGGAAGTTGAATAAATCTCATAAGTGTTGCGAGCAAGAAGATATCCCACCTTCTATCCAGATGAATCCAGATTAGCCTGTTCGGACATATGCCATTATCTTCATGATTCCTATCAAACCAGGATGAACCACGATCTAAGAAGCTTTATTTGGGACCACTAATCAGTGGAGAATAACCAGGAAGTTGAATAAATCTCATAGGAGTTGTGAGTAAGAAGATATCCCACTTTCTATCCAGATGATTCCAAATTAGCATGTTCGGACATATGGCAATATCTTCATGATTCTTATCAAACCAGGATGAACCAATATGTAAGAAGCTTGATTGGGAACCACTAATCAGTGGAGAATAACCAGAAAGTTGAATAAATCTCATAGGAGTTGTGACTAAGAAGATATCCCACTTTCTATCCAGGTGATTCCAGATTAGCCTGTTCGGACATATGGCAATATCTTCATGATTCTTATCAAACCAGGGTGAACCACGATCTAAGAAGCTTTATTTGGAACCAATAATCAGTGTAGAATAACAGGAAGTTAAATAAATCTCATAGGAGTTGTGAGTAAGAAGATATCCCACTTTCTATCCAGATGATTCCAGATTAGCCTGTTCGGACATATGCCATTATCTTCATGATTCTTGTCAAACCAGGATGAATCACGATCTAAGAAGCTTTATTTGGAACCACTAATCAGTGGAGAATAACAAGGAAGATAAATAAATCGCATAAGTGTGTTGAGCAAGAAGATATCCCACCTTCTATCCAGATGATTCCAGATTAGCCTGTTCGGACATATGCCATTATCTTCATGATTCTTGTCAAACCAGGATGAATAACGATCTAAGAAGCTTTATTTGGAACCACTAATCAGTGGAGAATAACCAGGAAGTTGAATAAATCTCATAAGTGTGTTGAGCAAGAAGATATCCCACCTTCTATCCAGATGATTCCAGATTAGCCTGTTCGGACATATGCCATTATCTTCATGATTCTTATCAAACCAGGATGAACCAATATGTAAGAAGCTTGATTGGGAACCACTAATCAGTGGAGAATAACCAGGAAGTTGAATAAATCTCATAAGTATTGTGAGCAAGAAGAAATCCCACATTCTATCCAGATGATTCCAGATTAGCCTGTTCGGACATATGTCATTATCTTCATGATTCTTATCAAACTAAGATGAACCACGATATAAGAAGCTTTATTTGGAACCACTAATCAGTGGAGAATAACCAGAAAATTGAATAAATCTCATAGGAGTTGTGAGTAAGAAGATATCCCACTTTCTATCCAGATGATTCCAGATTAGCCTGTTCGGACATATGACAATATCTTCATCATTCTTATCAAACCAGGATGAACCACGATCTAAGAAGCTTTATTTGGAATCACTAATCAGTGGAGAATAACCAGGAAGTTGAATAAATCTCATAAGTGTGTTGAGCAAGAAGATATCCCACCTTCTATCCAGATGATTCCATATTAGCCTGTTCAGACATATGCCATTATCTTCATGATTCTTATCAAACCAGGATGAACCAATATGTAACAAGCTTGATTGGGAACCACTAATCAGTGGAGAATAACCAGGAAGTTGAATAAATCTCATAGGAGTTGTGAGTAAGAAGATATCCCACTTTCTATCCAGGTGATTCGAGATTAGCATGTTCGGACATATGGCAATATCCTCATGATTCTTATCAAACCAGGATGAACCATGATCTAAGAAGCTTTATTTGGAACCACTAATCAGTGGAGAATAACCAGGAAGTTGAACAAATCTCATAGGAGTTGTGAGTAAGAAGATATCCTACTTTCTATCCAGATGATTCCAGATTAGCCTGTTCGGACATATGGCAATATCTTCATGATTATTATCAAACCAGGATGAACCACGATCTAAGAAGTTTTATTTGGAACGACTAATCAGTGGAGAATAACCAGGAAGTTAAATAAATCTCATAGGAGTTGTGAGCAAGAAGATATCCCACTTTCTATCCAGATAATTCCAGATTAGCCTGTTCGGACATATGGCAATATCTTCATGATTATTATCAAACCAGGATGAACCACGATCTAAGAAGTTTTATTTGGACCACTAATCAGTGGAGAATAACCAGGAAGTTGAATAAATCTCATAAGTGTTGTGAGCAAGAAGATATCCCACCTTCTATCCAGATGATTCCAGATTAGCCTGTTCGGACATATGCCATTATCTTCATGATTCTTATCAAACCAGGATGAACCACGATCTAAGAAGCTTTATTTGGAACCACTAATCAGTGGGGAATAACCGGGAAGTTGAATAAATCTCATAGGAGTTGTGAGTAAGAAGATAGCCTACTTTCTATCCGGGTGATTCCAGATTAGCCTGTTCGGACATATGGCAATATCCTCATTATTCTTATCAAACCCGGATGAACCACGATCTAAGAAGCTTTATTTGGAACCACTAATCAGTGGAGAATAACCGGGAAGTTGAATAAATCTCATAAGTGTTGTGAGCAAGAAGATATCCCACCTTCTATCCAGATGATTCCAGATTAGCCTGTTCGGACATATGCCATTATCTTCATGATTCTTATCAAACCAGGATGAACCACGATCTAAGAAGTTTTATTTGGAACCACTAATCAGTGGAGAATAACCAGGAAGTTGAATAAATCTCATAGGAGTGTTGAGCAAGAAGATATCCCACCTTATATCCAGATGATTCCAGATTAGCCTGTTCGGACATATGCCATTATCTTCATGATTCTTATCAAACCAGGATGAACCAATATGTAAGAAGCATGATTGGGAACCACTAATCGGTGCAAAATAACCAGGAAGTTGAATAAATCTCATAGGAATTGTGAGTAAGAAGATATCACACTTTCTATCTAGGTGATTCCAGATTAGCCTGTTCGGACATATGACAATATCCTCATGATTCTTATCAAACCAGGATGAACCACGATCTAAGAAGCTTTATTTTGAACCATTAATCAGTGGAGAATAACCAGAAAGTTGAATAAATCTCATAGGAGTTGTGAGTAAGAAGATATCCCACTTTCTATCCAGATGGTTCCAGATTAGCCTGTTCGGACATATGGCAATATCTTCATGATTATTATCAAACCAGGATGAACCACGATCTAAGAAGCTTTATTTGGAACCACTAATCAGTGGAGAATAACCAGGAAGTTGAATAAATCTCATAATTGTTGTGAGCAAGAAAATATCCCACCTTCTATCCAGATGAATCCAGATTAGCCTGTTCGGACATATGGCAATATCTTCATGATTCTTATCAAACCAGGATGAACCAATATGTAAGAAGCTTGATTGGGAACCACTAATCAGTTGAGAATAACCATGAAGTTGAATAAATCTCATAGGAGTTGTGAGTAAGAAGATATCCCACTTTCTATCCAGATGATTCCAGATTAGCATGTTCGGACATATGACAATATCTTCATGATTCTTATCAAACCAGGATGAACCACGATCTAAGAAGCTTTATTTGGAACCACTAATCAGTGGAGAATAACCAGGAAGTTGAATAAATCTCATAAGTGTTGTGAGCAAGAAGATATCCCACCTTCTATCCAGATGATTCCAGATTAGCCTGTTCGGACATATGCCATTATCTTCATGATTCTTATCAAACCTGGATGAACCACGATCTAAAAAGCTTTATTTGGAACCACTAATCAGTGGAGAATAACCAGGAAGTTGAATAAATCTCATAGGAGTTGTGACTAAGAAAATATCCCACTTTCTATCCAGATGATTCCAGATTATCCTGTTCGGACATATGGCAATATCTTCATGATTATTATCAAACCAGGATGAACCACGATCTAAGAAGCTTTATTTGGAACAACTAATCAGTGGAGAATAACCAGAAGTTGAATAAATCTCATAAGTGTTGTGAGCAAGAAGATATCCCACCTTCTATCCATATGAATCCAGATTAGCCTGTTCGGAAATATGCCATTATCTTCATGATTCTTATCAAACCAGGATAAACCACGATCTAAGAAGCTTTATTTGGAACCACTAATCAGTGGAGAATAACCAGGAAGTTGAATAAATCTCATAGGAGTTGTGAGTAAGAAGATATCTCACTTTCTATCCAGATGATTCCAGATTAGCCTGTTCGGACCTATGGCAATAGCTTCATGATTCTTATCAAACCAGGATGAACCACGATCTAAGAAGCTTTATTTGGAACCACTAATCAGTGGAGAATAACCAGGAAGTTGAATAAATCTCATAAGTGTGTTGAGTAAGAAGATATCCCACCTTCTATCCAGATGATTCTAGATTAGCCTGTTCGGACATGTGCCATTATCTTCATGATTCTTATCAAACCAGGATGAACCAATATGTAAAAAGCTTGATTGGGAACCACTAATCAGTGGAGAATAACCAGGAAGTTGAATAAATCTCATAGGAGTTGTGAGTAAGAAGATATCCCACTTTCTATACAGATTATTCCAGATTAGCCTGTTCGGACATATGGCAATATCTTCATGATTCTTATCAAACCAGGATGAACCAATATGTAAGAAGCTTGATTGGGAACCACTAATCAGTGGAGAATAACCATGAAGTTGAATAAATCTAATAGGAGTTATGAGTAAGAAGATATCCCACTTTCTATCCAGATGATTCCAGATTAGCATGTTCGGACATATGGCAATATCTTCATGATTCTTATCAAACCAGGATGAACCACGATCTAAGAAGCTTTATTTGGAACCACTAATCAGTGGAGAATAACCAGGAAGTTAAATAAATCTCATAGGAGTTGTGACTAAGAAGATATCCCACTTTCTATCCAGATGAATCCAGATTAGCGTGTTCAGACATATGCCATTATCTTCATGATTCTTTTCAAACCAGGATAAACCACGATCTAGGAAGCTTTATTTGGAACCACTAATCAGTGGAGAATAACCAGGAAGTTGAATAAATCTCATAGGAGTTGTGAGTAAGAAGATATCTCACTTTCTATCCAGATGATTCCAGATTAGCCTGTTTGGACCTATGGCAATAGCTTCATGATTCTTATCAAACCAGGATGAACCACGATCTAAGAAGCTTTATTTGGAACCACTAATCAGTGGAGAATAACCAGGAAGTTGAATAAATCTCATAAGTGTGTTCAGAAAGAAGATATCCCACCTTCTATCCAGATGATTCTAGATTAGCCTGTTCGGGCATGTGCCATTATCTTCATGATTCTTATCAAACCAGGATGAACCAATATGTAAGAAGCTTGATTGGGAACCACTAATCAGTGGAGAATAACCAGGAATTTGAAAAAATCTCATAGGAGTTGTGAGTAAGAAGATATCCCGCTTTCTATCCAGGTGATTCCAGATTAGCATGTTCGGACATATGTCAATATCCTCATGATTCTTATCAAACCAGGATGAACCACGATCTAAGAAGCTTTATTTGGAACCACTAATCAGTGGAGAATAACCAGGAAGTTGAATAAATCTCATAAGTGTTGTGAGCAAGAAAATATCCCACCTTCTATCCAGATGAATTCAGATTAGCCTGTTCGGAAATATGCAATTATCTTCATGATTCTTATCAAACCAGGATGAACCAATATGTAAGAAGCTTGATTGGGAACCACTAATCAGTGGAGAATAACCAGGAAGTTGAATAAATCTCATAGGAGTTGTGAATAAGTAGATATCCCACTTTCTATCCAGATGATTCCAGATTAGCCTGTTCGGACATATGGCAATATCTTCATGATTCTTATCAAACCAGGATGAACCAATATGTAAGAAGCTTGATTGGGAACCACTAATCAGTGGAGAATAACCAGGAAGTTGAATAAATCTCATAGGAGTTGCGACTAATAAGATATCCCACTTTCTATCCAGATGATTCCAGATTAGCCTGTTCGGACATATGGCAATATCTTCATGATTCTTATCAAAACCAGGATGAACCACGATCTAAAAAGCTTTATTTGGAACCACTAATCAGTGGAGAATAACAAGGAAGTTGAATAATCTCATAAGTGTTGTGAGCAAGAAGATATCCCACCTTCTATCCAGATGATTCCAGATTAGCATGTTCGGACATATGCCATTATCTTCATGATTCTTATCAAACCAGGATGAACCACGATCTAAGAAGCTTTATTGTGAACCACTAATCAGCGGAGAATAACCGCGAAGTTGAATAAATCTCATAGAAGTTGTGAGTAAGAAGATATACCACTTTCTATTCAGATGATTCCAGATTAGCCTGTTCGGACCTATGGCAATAGCTTTATGATTCTTATCAAACCAGGATGAACCACGATCTAAGAAGCTTTATTTGGAACCACTAATCAGTGGAGAATAACCAGGAAGTTGAATAAATCTCATAAGTGTGTTGAGCAAGAAGATATCCCACCTTCTATCCAGATGATTCCAGATTAGCCTGTTCGGACATATGCCATTATCTTCATGATTCTTATCAAAAAAGGATGTACCACGATCTAAGAAGCTTTATTTGGAACCACTAATCAGTGAAGAATAACCAGGAAGTTGAATAAATCTCATAGGAGTTGTGAGTAAGAAGAAATCCCACTTTCTATCCAGGTGATTCCATATTAGCCTATTCGGACATATGGCAATATCTTCATGATTCTTATCAAACCAGGATGAATCACGATCTAAGAAGCTTTATTTGGAACCACTAATCAGTGGAGAATAACCAGGAAGTTGAATAAATATCATAAGTGTGTTGAGCAAGAAGATATCCCACCTTCTATCCAGATGATTCCAGATTAGCCTGTTCGGACATATGCCATTATCTTCATGATTCTTATCAAACCAGGATGAACCAATATGTAAGAAGCTTGATTGGGAACCACTAATCAGTGGAGAATAACCAGGAAGTTGAATGAATCTCATAAGTGTGTTGAGCAAGAATATATCCCACCTTCTATCCAGATGATTCCAGATTAGCCTGTTCGGACATATGCCATTATCTTCATGATTCTTATCAAAAAAGGATGTACCACGATCTAAGAAGCTTTATTTGGAACCACTAATCAGTGGAGAATAACCAGGAAGTTGAATAAATCTAATAGGAGTTGTGAGAAAGAAGAAATCCCACTTTCTATCCAGGTGATTCCAGATTAGCCTGTTCGGACATATGGCAATATCCTCATGATTCTTATCAAACCAGGATGAACCACGATCTAAGAAGCTTTATTTGAAACCACTAATCAGTGGAGAATAACCAGGAAGTAGAATAAATCTCATAGGAGTTGTGAGTAAGAAGATATCCCACTTTCTATCCAGATGATTCCAGATTAGCATGTTCGGACATATGGCAATATCTTCATGATTATTATCAAACCAGAATGAACCACGATCTAAGAAGCTTTATTTGGAACCACTGATCAGTGGAGAATAACCAGGAAGTTTGAATAAATCTCATAAGTGTTGTGAGCAAGAAGATATCCCACCTTCTATCCAGATGAATCCAGATTAGCCTGTTCGGACATATGCCATTATCTTCATGATTCTTATCAAACCAGGATGAACCACGATCTAAGAAGCTTTATTTGGAACCACTAATCAGTGGAGAATAACCGGGAAGTTGAATAAATCTCATAGGAGTTGTGAGTAAGAAGATATCCCACTTTCTATCCAGGTGATTCCAGATTAGCCTGTTCGGACATATGGCAATATCCTCATGATTCTTATCAAACCAGGATGAACCACGATCTAAGAAGCTTTATTTGGAACCACTAATCAGTGGAGAATAACCAGGAAGTTTAATAAATCTCATAGGAGTTGTGAGTAAGAAGATATCCCACTTTCTATCCAGATGATTCCAGATTAGCATGTTCGGACATATGGCAATATCTTCATGATTATTATCAAACCAGGATGAACCACGATCTAAGAAGCTTTATTTGGAACCACTGATCAGTGGAGAATAACCAGGAAGTTGAATAAATCTCATAAGTGTTGTGAGCAAGAAGATATCCCACCTTCTATCCAGATGAATCCAGATTAGCATGTTCGGACATATGCCATTATCTTCATGATTCTTATCAAACCAGGATGAACCACGATCTAAGAAGCTTTATTTGGAACCACTAATCAGTGGAGAATAACCAGGAAGTTGAATAAATCTCATAGGAGTTGTGAGTAAGAAGATATCCGACTTTCTATCCAGATGATTCCAGATTAGCCTGTTCGGACATATGGCAATATCTTCATGATTCTTATCAAACCAGGATGAACCAATATGTAAGAAGCTTGATTGGGAACCACTAATCAGTGGAGAATAACAAGGAAGTTGAATAAATCTCATAGGAGTTGTGAGTAAGAAGATATCCCACTTTCTATCCAGGTGATTCCAGATTAGCCTGTTCGGACATATGGCAATATCCTCATGATTCTTATCAAACCAGGATGAACCACGATCTAAGAAGCTTTATTTGGAACCACTAATCAGTGGAGAATAACCAGGAAGTTTAATAAATCTCATAGGAGTTGTGAGTAAGAAGATATCCCACTTTCTATCCAGATGATTCCAGATTAGCATGTTCGGACATATGGCAATATCTTCATGATTATTATCAAACCAGAATGAACCACGATCTAAGAAGCTTTATTTGGAACCACTGATCAGTGGAGAATAACCAGGAAGTTTGAATAAATCTCATAAGTGTTGTGAGCAAGAAGATATCCCACCTTCTATCCAGATGAATCCAGATTAGCCTGTTCGGACATATGCCATTATCTTCATGATTCTTATCAAACCAGGATGAACCACGATCTAAGAAGCTTTATTTGGAACCACTAATCAGTGGAGAATAACCGGGAAGTTGAATAAATCTCATAGGAGTTGTGAGTAAGAAGATATCTCACTTTCTATCCAGGTGATTCCAGATTAGCCTGTTCGGACATATGGCAATATCCTCATGATTCTTATCAAACCAGGATGAACCACGATTAAGAAGCTTTATTTGGAACCACTAATCAGTGGAGAATAACCAGGAAGTTTAATAAATCTCATAGGAGTTGTGAGTAAGAAGATATCCCACTTTATATCCAGATGATTCCAGATTCGCATGTTCGGACATATGGCAATATCTTCATGATTATTATCAAACCAGGATGAACCACGTCTAAGAAGCTTTATTTGGAACCACTGATCAGTGGAGAATAACCAGGAAGTTGAATAAATCTCATAAGTGTTGTGAGCAAGAAGATATCCCACCTTCTATCCAGATGAATCCAGATTAGCATGTTCGGACATATGCCATTATCTTCATGATTCTTATAAAACCAGGATGAACCATGATCTAAGAAGCTTTATTTGGAACCACTAATCAGTGGAGAATAACCGGGAAGTTGAATAAATCTCATAGGAGTTGTGAGTAAGAAGATATCCCACTTTCTATCCAGGTGTTTCCAGATTAGCCTGTTCAGACATATGGCAATATCCTCATGATTCTTATCAAACCAGGATGAACCACGATCTAAGAAGCTTTATTTGGAACCACTAATCAGTGGAGAATAACCAGGAAGTTTAATAAATCTCATAGGAGTTGTGAGTAAGAAGATATCCCACTTTCTATCCAGATGATTTCAGATTAGCATGTTCCGACATATGGCAATATCTTCATGATTATTATCAAACCAGAATGAACCACGATCTAAGAAGCTTTATTTGGAACCACTGATCAGTGGAGAATAACCAGGAAGTTTGAATAAATCTCATAAGTGTTGTGAGCAAGAAGATATCCCACCTTCTATCCAGATGAATCCAGATTAGCCTGTTCGGACATATGCCATTATCTTCATGATTCTTATCAAACCAGGATGAACCACGATCTAAGAAGCTTTATTTGGAACCACTAATCAGTGGAGAATAACCGGGAAGTTGAATAAATCTCATAGGAGTTGTGAGTAAGAAGATATCCCACTTTCTATCCAGGTGATTCCAGATTAGCCTGTTCGGACATATGGCAATATCCTCATGATTCTTATCAAACCAGGATGAACCACGATCTAAGAAGCTTTATTTGGAACCACTAATCAGTGGAGAATAACCAGGAAGTTTAATAAATCTCATAGGAGTTGTGAGTAAGAAGATATCCCACTTTCTATCCAGTTGATTCCAGATTAGCATGTTCGGACATATGGCAATATCTTCATGATTATTATCAAACCAGGATGAACCACGATCTAAGAAGCTTTATTTGGAACCACTGATCAGTGGAGAATAACCAGGAAGTTGAATAAATCTCATAAGTGTTGTGAGCAAGAAGATATCCCACCTTCTATCCAGATGAATCCAGATTAGCATGTTCGGACATATGCCATTATCTTCATGATTCTTATAAAACCAGGATGAACCACGATCTAAGAAGCTTTATTTGGAACCACTAATCAGTGGAGAATAACCGGGAAGTTGAATAAATCTCATAGGAGTTGTGAGTAAGAAGATATCCCACTTTCTATCCAGGTGATTCCAGATTAGCCTGTTCGGACATATGGCAATATCCTCATGATTCTTATCAAACCAGGATGAACCACGATCTAAGAAGCTTTATTTGGAACCACTAATCAGTGGAGAATAACCAGGAAGTTTAATAAATCTCATAGGAGTTGTGAGTAAGAAGATATCCCACTTTCTATCCAGATGATTCCAGATTAGCGTGTTCGGACATATGACAATATCTTCATGATTATTATCAAACCAGGATGAACCACGATCTAAGAAGCTTTATTTGGAACCACTAATCAGTGGAGAATAACCAGGAAGTTGAATAAATCTCATAAGTGTTGTGAGCAAGAAGATATCCCACCTTCTATCCAGATGATTCCAGATTAGCCTGTTCGGACATATGCCGTTATCTTCATGATTCTTATCAAACCAGGATGAACCACGATCTAAGAAGCTTTATTTGGAACCACTAATCAGCGGAGAATAACCGGGAAGTTGAATAAATCTCATAGGAGTTGTGAGTAAGAAGATATACCACTTTTTATCTAGATGATTCGAGATTAGCCTGTTCGGACATATGCCATTATCTTCATGATTCTTATCAAATCAGGATGAACCAATATGTAAGAAGCTTGATTGGGAACCACTAATCAGTGGAGAATAACCAGGAAGTTGAATAAATCTCATAGGAGTTGTGAGTAAGAAGATATCCCACTTTCTATCCAGGTGATTCCAGATTAGCCTGTTCGGACATATGGCAATATCCTCATGATTCTTATCAAACCAGGATGAACCACGATCTAAGAAGCTTTATTTGGAACCACTAATCAGTGGAGAATAACCAGGAAGTTTAATAAATCTCATAGGAGTTGTGAGTAAGAAGATATCCCACTTTCTATCCAGATGATTCCAGATTAGCGTGTTCGGACATATGACAATATCTTCATGATTATTATCAAACCAGGATGAACCACGATCTAAGAAGCTTTATTTGGAACCACTAATCAGTGGAGAATAACCAGGAAGTTGAATAAATCTCATAAGTGTTGTGAGCAAGAAGATATCCCACCTTCTATCCAGATGATTCCAGATTAGCCTGTTCGGACATATGCCGTTATCTTCATGATTCTTATCAAACCAGGATGAACCACGATCTAAGAAGCTTTATTTGGAACCACTAATCAGCGGAGAATAACCGGGAAGTTGAATAAATCTCATAGGAGTTGTGAGTAAGAAGATATACCACTTTTTATCTAGATGATTCCAGATTAGCCTGTTCGGACATATGCCATTATCTTCATGATTCTTATCAAATCAGGATGAACCAATATGTAAGAAGCTTGATTGGGAACCACTAATCAGTGGAGAATAACCAGGAAGTTGAATAAATCTCATAGGAGTTGTGAGTAAGAAGATATCCCACTTTCTATCCAGATGATTCCAGATTAGCATGTTCGGACATATGGCAATATCTTCATGATTCTTATCAAACCAGGATGAATCACGATCTAAGAAGCTTTATTTGGAACCACTAATCAGTGGAGAATAACCAGGAAGTTGAATAAATCTCATAAGTGTGTTGAGCAAGAAGATATCCCACCTTCTATCCAGATGATTCCAGATTAGCATGTTCTGACATATGCCATTATCTTCATGATTCTTATCAAACCAGGATGAACCAATATGTAAGAAGCTTGATTGGGAACCACTAATCAGTGGAGAATAACCAGGAAGTTGAATAAATCTCATAAGTGTGTTGAGCAAGAAGATATCCCACCTTCTATCCAGATGATTCCAGATTAGCATGTTCGGACATATGCCATTATCTTCATGATTCTTATCAAACCAGGATGAACCACGATCTAAGAAGCTTTATTTGGAACCACTAATCAGTGGAGAATAACCAGGAAGTTGAATAAATCTCATAGGAGTTGTGAGGAAGAAGATATCCCACTTTCTATCCAGATGATTCCAGATTAGCCTGTTCGGAAATATGGCAATATCTTCATGATTCTTATCAAACCAGGATGAACCAATATGTAAGAAGCTTGATTGGGAACCACTAATCAGTGGAGAATAACCAGGAAGTTGAATAAATCTCATAGGAGTTGTAAGTAAGAAGATATCCCACTTTCTATCCAGATGATTCCAGATTAGCCTGTTCGGACATATGGCAATATCTTCATGATTCTTATCAAACCAGGATGAACCACAATCTAAGAAGCTTTATTTGGAACCACTAAACAGTGGAGAATAACCAGGAAGTTGAATAAATCTCACAAGTGTTGTGAGCAAGAAGATATCCCATCTTCTATCCAGATGATTCCAGATTAGCCTGTTCGGACATATGCCATTATCTTCATGATTCTTATCAAACCAGGATGAACCACGGTCTAAGAAGCTTTATTTGGAACCACTAATCGGTGGAGAATAACTGGGAAGTTGAATAAATCTCATAGGAGTTGTGAGTAAGAAGATATCCCACTTTCTATCCAGGTGATTCCAGATTAGCCTGTTCGGACATATGGCAATATCCTCATGATTCTTATAAAACCAGGATGAACCACGATCTAAGAAGCTTTATTTGGAACCACTAATCAGTGGAAAATAACCAGGAACTTTAATAAATCTCATAGGAGTTGTGAGTAAGAAGATATCCCACTTTTGATCCAGATGATTCCAGATTAGCCTGTTCGGACATATGGCAATATCTTCATGATTATTATCAAACCAGGATGAACCACGATCTAAGAAGCTTTATTTGTAACCACTAATCAGTGGAGAATAACCAGGAAGTTGAATAAATCTCATAAGTGATGTGAGCAAGAAGATATTCCACCTTCTATCCAGATGAATCCAGATTAGCATGTTCGGACATATGACATTATCTTCATGATTCTTATCAAACCAGGATGAACCACAATCTAAGAAGCTTTATTTGGAACTACTAATCAGTGGAGAATAACCAGGAAGTTGAATAAATCTCATAGGAGTTGTGAGTAAGAAGATATCCCACTTTCTATACAGATGATTCCAGAGTAGCGTGTTTGGACCTATGGCAATAGCTTTATGATTCTTATCAAACCAGGATGAACCACGATCTAAGAAGCTTTATTTGGAACCACTAATCAGCGGAGAATAACCGGGAAGTTGAATAAATCTCATAGGAGTTGTGAGTAAGAAGATATACCACTTTCTATCCAGATGATTCCAGATTAGCCTGTTCGGACCTATGGCAATAGCTTTATGATTCTTATCAAACCAGGATGAACCACGATCTAAAAAGCTTTATTTGGAACCACTAATCAGTGGAGAATAACCAGGAAGTTGAATAAATCTCATAAGTGTGTTGAGCAAGAAGATATCCCACCTTCTATCCAGATGATTCTAGATTAGCCTGTTCGGACATATGCCATTATCTTCATGATTCTTATCAAATCAGGATGAACCAATATGTAAGAAGCTTGATTGGGGACCACTAATAAGTGGAGAATAACCAGGAAGTTGAATAAATCTCATAGGAGTTGTGAGTAAGAAGATATCCCACTTTCTATCCAGGTGATTCCAGATTAGCCTGTTCGTACATATGGCAATATCTTCATGATTCTTATCAAACCAGGATGAATCATGATATAAGAAGCTTTATTTGGAACCACTAATCAGTGGAGAATAAGTAGGAAGTTGAATAAATCTCATAAGTGTGTTGAGCAAGAAGATATCCCACCTTCTATCCAGATGATTCCAGATTAGCATGTTCGGACATATGCCATTATCTTCATGATTCTTATCAAACCAGGATGAACCAATATGTAAGAAGCTTGATTGGGAACCACTAATCAGTGGAGAATAACCAGGAAGTTGAATAAATCTCATAGGAGTTGAGTAAGAAGATATCCCACTTTCTATCCACGTGATTCCAGATTAGCCTGTTCGGACATATGGCAATATCCTCATGATTCTTATCAAACCAGGATGAACCACGATCTAAGAAGCTTTATTTGAAACCACTAATCAGTGGAGAATAACCAGGAAGTTGAATAAATCTCATAGAAGTTGTGAGTAAGAAGATATCCCACTTTCTATCCAGATGATTCCAGATTAGCCTGTTCGGACATATGGCAATATCTTCATGATTATTATCAAACGAGGATGAACCACGATCTAAGAAGCTTTATTTGGAACCACTAATCAGTGGAGAATAACCAGGAAGTTGAATAAATCTCATAATTTTTGTGAGCAAGAAGATATCCCACCTTCTATCCAGATGAATCAAGATTAGCCTGTTCGGACATATGCCATTATCTTCATGATTCTTATCAAACCAGGATGAACCACGATCTAAGAAGCTTTATTTGGAACCACTAATCAGTGGAGAATAACCAGGAAGTTGAATAAATCTCATAGGAGTTGTGAGTAAGAAGATATCCCACTTTTTATCTAGATGATTCCAGATTAGCCTGTTCGGACATATGGCAATATCTTCATGATTCTTATCAAACCAGGATGAACCAATATGTAAGAAGCTTGATTGGTAACCACTAATAAGTGGAGAATAACCAGGAAGTTGAATAAATCTCATAGGAGTTGTGAGTATGAAGATATCCCACTTTCTATCCAGATGATTCCAGATTAGCATGTTCGGACATATGGCAATATCTTCATGATTCTTATCAAACCAGGATGAACCCCGATCTAAGAAGCTTTATTTGGAACCACTAAACAGTGGAGAATAACCAGGAAGTTGAATAAATCCCATAAGTCTGTTGAGCAAGAAAATATCCCACCTTCTATCCAGATGATTCCAGATTAGCCTGTTCGGACATATGCAATTATCTTCATGATTCTTATCAAACCAGGATGAACCAATATGTAAGAAGCTTGATTGGGAACCACTATTCAGTGGAGAATAACCAGGAAGTTAAATAAATCTCATAGGAGTTGTGAGTAAGAAGATATCCCACTTTCTATCCAGATGATTCCAGATTAGCTTGTTCGGACATATGGCAATATCTTCATGATTCTTATCAAACCAGGATGAACCACGATCTAAGAAGCTTTATTTGGAACCACTAAACAGTGGAGAATAACCAGGAAGTTGAATAAATCCCATAAGTCTGTTGAGCAAGAAGATATCCCACCTTCTATCCAGATGATTCCAGATTAGCCTGTTCGGACATATGCAATTATCTTCATGATTCTTATCAAACCAGGATGAACCAATATGTAAGAAGCATGATTGGGAACCACTAATCGGTGGAGAATAACCAGGAAGTTGAATAAATCTCATAGGAGTTGTGAGTAAGAAGATATCCCACTTTCTATCCAGATGATTCCAGATTAGCCTGTTCGGACATATGGCAATATCCTCATGATTCTTATCAAACCAGGATGAACCACGATCTAAGAAGCTTTATTTTGAACCATTAATCAGTGGAGAATAACCAGAAAGTGGAATAAATCTCATAGGAGTTGTGAGTAAGAAGATATCCCACTTTCTATCCAGATGATTCCAGAATAGCCTGTTCGGACATATGGCAATATCTTCATGATTATTATCAAACCAGGATGAACCACGATCTAAGAAGCTTTATTTGGAACCACTAATCAGTGGAGAATAACCAGGAAGTTGAATAAATCTCATAATTGTTGTGAGCAAGAAAATATCGCACCTTCTATCCAGATGAATCCAGATTAGCCTATTCGGACATATGGCAATATCTTCATGATTCTTATCAAACCAGGATGAACCAATATGTAAGAAGCTTGATTGGGAACCACTAATCAGTGGAGAATAACCTTGAAGTTGAATAAATCTCATAGGAGTTGTGAGTAAGAAGATATCCCACTTTCTATCGAGATGATTCCAGATTAGCATGTTCGGACATATGACAATATCTTCATGATTCTTATCAAACCAGGATGAACCACGATCTAAGAGGCTTTATTTGGAACCACTAATCAGTGGAGAATAACCAGGAAGTTGAATAAATCTCATAAGTGTTGTGAGCAAGAAGATATCCCACCTTCTATCTAGATGATTCCAGATTAGCCTGTTCGGACATATGCCATTATCTTCATGATTCTTATCAAACCAGGATGAACCACGATCTAAGAAGCTTTATTTGGAACCACTAATCAGTGGAGAATAACCAGGAAGTTGAATAAATCTCATAGGAGTTGTGACTAAGAAGATATCCCACTTTCTATCCAGATGATTCCAGATTATCCTGTTCGGACATATGACAATATCTTCATGATTATTATCAAACCAGGATGAACCACGATCTAAGAAGCTTTATTTGGAACAACTAATCAGTGGAGAATAACCAGGAAGTTGAATAAATCTCATAGGAGTTGTGAGTAAGAAGATATCTCACTTTCTATCCAGATGATTCCAGATTAGCCTGTTCGGACCTATGACAATATCTTCATGATTATTATCAAACCAGGATGAACCACGTTCTAAGAAGCTTTATTTGGAACAACTAATCAGTGGAGAATAACCAGGAAGTTGAATAAATCACATAGGAGTTGTGAGCAAGAAGATATCCCACCTTCTATCCAGATGAATCCAGATTAGCCTGTTCGGACATATGCCATTATCTTCATGATTCTTATCAAACCAGGATAAACCACGATCTAAGAAGCTTTATTTGGAACCACTAATCAGTGGAGAATAACAAGAAAGTTGAATAAATCTCATAGGAGTTGTGAGTAAGAAGATATCTCACTTTCTATCCAGATGATTCCAGATTAGCCTGTTCGGACCTATGGCAATAGCTTCATAATTCTTATCAAACCATGATGAACCACGATCTAAGAAGCTTTATTTGGAACCACTAATCAGTGGAGAATAACTAGGAAGTTGAATAAATCTCATAAGTGTGTTGAGCAAGAAGATATCCCACCTTCTATCCAGATGATTCTAGATTAGCCTGTTCGGACATGTGCCATTATCTTCATGATTCTTATCAAACCAGGATGAACCAATATGTAAAAAGCTTGATTGGGAACCACTAATCAGTGCAGAATAACCAGGAAGTTGAATAAATCTCATAGGAGTTGTGAGTAAGAAGATATCCCACTTTCTATCCAGATTATTCCAGATTAGCATGTTCGGACATATGGCAATATCTTCATGATTCTTATCAAACCAGGATGAACCAATATGTAAGAAGCTTGATTGGGAACCACTAATCAGTGGAGAATAACCATGAAGTTGAATAAATCTCATAGGAGTTATGAGTAAGAAGATATCCCACTTTCTATCCAGATTAGCATGTTCGGACATATGGCAATATCTTTATGATTCTTATCAAACCAGGATGAACCACGATCTAAGAAGCTTTATTTGGAACCACTAATCAGTGGAGAATAACCAGGAAGTTGAATAAATCTCATAGGAGTTGTGACTAAGAAGATATCCCACTTTCTATCCAGATGAATCCAGATTAGCGTGTTCGGACATATGCCATTATCTTCATGATTCTTATCAAACCAGGATAAACCACGATCTAGGAAGCTTTATTTGGAACCACTAATCAGTGGAGAATAACCAGGAAGTTGAATAAATCTCATAGGAGTTGTGAGTAAGAAGATATCTCACTTTCTATCCAGATGATTCTAGATTAGCCTGTTCGGACCTATGGCAATAGCTTCATGATTCTTATCAAACCAGGATGAACCACGATCTAAGAAGCTTTATTTGGAACCACTAATCAGTGGAGAATAACCAGGAAGTTGAATAAATCTCATAAGTGTGTTCAGAGAGAAGATATCCCACCTTCTATCCAGATGATTCTAGATTAGCCTGTTCGGACATGTGCCATTATCTTCATGATTCTTATCATACCAGGATGAACCAATATGTAAGAAGCTTGATTGGGAACCACTAATCAGTGGAGAATAACCAGGAAGTTGAATAAATCTCATAGGAGTTGTGAGTAAGAAGATATCCCACTTTCTATCCAGGTGATTCCAGATTAGCCTGTTCGGACATATGGCAATATCCTCATGATTCTTATCAAACCAGGATGAACCACGATCTAAGAAGCTTTATTTGGAACCACTAATCAGTGGAGAATAACCAGGAAGTTGAATAAATCTCATAAGTGTTGTAAGCAAGAAAATATCCCACCTTCTATCCAGATGAATTCAGACTAGCCTGTTCGGAAATATGCAATTATCTTCATGATTCTTATCAAACCAGGATGAACCAATATGTAAGAAGCTTGATTGGGAACCACTAATCAGTGGAGAATAACCAGGAAGTTGAATAAATCTCATAGGAGTTGTGAATAAGTAGATATCCCACTTTCTATCCAGATGATTCCAGATTAGCCTGTTCGGACATATGGCAATATCTTCATGATTCTTATCAAACCAGGATGAACCAATATGTAAGAAGCTTGATTGGGAACCACTAATCAGTGGAGAATAACCAAGAAGTTGAATAAATCTCATAGGAGTTGCGACTAATAAGATATCCCACTTTCTATCCAGATGATTCTAGATTAGCATGTTCGGACATATGGCAATATCTTCATGATTCTTATCAAAACCAGGATGAACCACGATCTAAAAAGCTTTATTTGGAACCACTAATCAGTGGAGAATAACAAGGAAGTTGAATAATCTCATAAGTGTTGTGAGCAAGAAGATATCCCACCTTCTATCCAGATGATTCCAGATTAGCATGTTCGGACATATGCCATTATCTTCATGATTCTTATCAAACCAGGATGAACCACGATCTAAGAAGCTTTATTGTGAACCACTAATCAGCGGAGAATAACCGCGAAGTTGAATAAATCTCATAGGAGTTGTGAGTAAGAAGATATACCACTTTCTATCCAGATGATTCCAGATTAGCCTGTTCGGACCTATGGCAATAGCTTTATGATTCTTATCAAAACAGGATGAACCACGATCTAAGAAGCTTTATTTGGAACCACTAATCAGTGGAGAATAACCAGGAAGTTGAATAAATCTCATAAGTGTGTTGAGCAAGAAGATATCCCACCTTCTATCCAGATGATTCCAGATTAGCCTGTTCGGACATATGCCATTATCTTCATGATTCTTATCAAAAAAGGATGTACCACGATCTAAGAAGCTTTATTTGGAACCACTAATCAGTGGAGAATAACCAGGAAGTTGAATAAATCTCATAGGAGTTGTGAGTAAGAAGATATCCCACTTTCTATCCAGGTGATTCCAGATTAGCCTGTTCGGACATATGGCAATATCCTCATGATTCTTATCAAACCAGGATGAACCACGACCTAAGAAGCTTTATTTGAAACCACTAATCAGTGGAGAATAACCAGGAAGTTGAATAAATCTCATAGGAGTTGTGAGTAAGAAGATATCCCACTTTCTAACCAGATTATTCCAGATTAGCGTGTTCGGACATATGGCAATATCTTCATGATTATTATCAAACGAGGATGAACCACGATCTAAGAAGCTTTATTTGGAACCAGTAATCAGTGGAGAATAACCAGGAAGTTGAATAAATCTCATAATTGTTGTGAGCAAGAAAATATCCCACCTTCTATCCAGATGAATCCAGATTAGCCTGTTCGGACATATGCCATTATCTTCATGATTCTTATCAAACCAGGATGAACCACGATCTAAGAAGCTTTATTTGGAACCACTAATCAGTGGAGAATAACCAGGAAGTTGAATAAATCTCATAGGAGTTGTGAGTAAGAAGATATCCGACTTTCTATCCAGATGATTCCAGATTAGCCTGTTCGGACATATGGCAATATCTTCATGATTCTTATCAAACCAGGATGAACCAATATGTAAGAAGCTTGATTGGGAACCACTAATCAGTGGAGAATAACCAGGAAGTTGAATAAATCTCATAGGAGTTGTGAGTAAGAAGATATCCCACTTTCTATCCAGGTGATTCTAGATTAGCCTGTTCGGACATATGGCAATATCCTCATGATTCTTATCAAACCAGGATGAACCACGATCTAAGAAGCTTTATTTGGAACCACTAATCAGTGGAGAATAACCAGGAAGTTTAATAAATCTCATAGGAGTTGTGAGTAAGAAGATATCCCACTTTCTATCCAGATGATTCCAGATTAGCATGTTCGGACATATGGCAATATCTTCATGATTATTATCAAACCAGGATGAACCACGATCGAAGAAGCTTTATTTGGAACCACTGATCAGTGGAGAATAACCAGGACGTTGAATAAATCTCATAAGTGTTGTGAGCAAGAAGATATCCCACCTTCTATCCAGATGAATCCAGATTAGCATGTTCGGACATATGCCATTATCTTCATGATTCTTATCTGATGAAAACCTCCCTAGGAATACACTCTGAAATTGGTACATGATAAGCCTTGCATCGAATGAGGCAGAAAGCAACAAACTCGATCTGTTGCCGGATGTGACGCACCGGTCCAACGAGAAAAAGATGTGTAACTTGGAGCAACAAACAATCAAGGGATGTGGATCGAAAGGTGACACAAGAGGTGCGGAATATCTCTTGATACTACCCTATAATGGTCGCCTCTAGATATGACACACTAGATTAAACCAAGTTAGATTGAAGGATATTACACACCAACAATCATAAAAGTTTTGACCAATGGATATGACACACCATGATCGAAAACAGGTTGGAGAATCACTCTCAAGGTTCCAAAAATATAAACTCACTCTTATTCATTTCAATAGCTATTACAACTTATTTATAGTGAAACAAAACTTGCTCACAAAGCTAGATCTTTATTACATAGGAAATGATAAAACATTGCATGGAAGAGAGAGAAGGCTCTTGGAACAAGCATTCCTTGCATGCAGGAGAGAGAAGCTTTCCATGCAATTTAATTTATGATTTTCGTCACTTTTCTTGGACAGCAAAGAAACCACTTGATTTTGGATCTTCTTGGGCTTGGGACTTGATAAAAATGGGCTGGACATGTTAGATAACATCATGGATCAATTTCTGAATGTCTTCCATGCCCAAAACTTCATAAATCAGCCCAAGATCACATCATACTCCTCCTCTTCAAAAAAGATTTGTCCTCAAATCTTGCTTTCCGAAGAAAGAAAAATTTGTACACACATTTCCCAAACGATACAGTAGATTTGTAGAACAGAAATAACAAAAACTCTCTTTTTTTTTTCTAGAAGATGGATAGATGTGCTGTGTTGGTTGTCTTGAGTGGTTTCTCTACGTCCATGATCAACTGAGACAGTTCCTTGATGTCCTCCTTACTGGAACAGATTGGTTTCTTGCTTGATGAACCAATATCTCTGGATGGACGTGATCTCTTGATGTCAGGTTGTTTCTGAACTGAGTTTGAAGGATACAGCTTGGTCTCCCGCTGCTTTTGAAGTACTTCCTTGTAGTACTGTCTTGGAACATACTCTCTACGCATCAAAGTCCTCAGCTTATGCCAAGTTTCCACTGGTTCTTTTCCATCGAATCTTCTCCACCTTATCAATTGATTCCACCAGATTAAAGCATGACCACAAAACTTAGCAGTAGCCATCTGAACCTTGTTCTCTTCAGAATAGTGTTGATTGTTGAAAGCCAACTGGATATTTTCTTCCCACTCTATATATGCTGCAGGATCAGCCTTGCCATGGAATGGAGGGATTTTAAATTTGAATCGAGCATGCTTCCAGTTTCTGTCCAACAGATCAAACTCTTTTTGCTTGTACAACACTCAAAGTTGTCTCAGAACTCAAAGTTGGAGGGATCTACTGTCTCAGAACTCAAAGTTGCAGAACAACACTCAGCTGCACCAATTCAAGAAGTTCAAACTGAAACATCTATGGAGAAGGAAAATTCTGAGACAGAACAAGAGTGTTCTTTTTTCTTACCTCAGTCTGAATTTAATTTCAATAATTCTTTTCATGAACTAACTTGTCTTGAACCGGTGCAACCGAGTAGAGTTGTTTCAGTGTCACAGGTTGCGAAAGAAGACTCAGCAGAGAAAGAACCAGAGCAGTCAACACAAGGAAAAGATTCGGAACAGCAGAACAGCCTGCAATCAGAAATCATTCCTGAATCCTTGTCTTATGACCTGCAAGAGCACTGTAAGGAGTTTAATATGGTTGTATCTGTGCCTGAAATGTTTGTGAAAGTGAGTACTGAAAATATAAAACGATTTGGTCTTGAAAAAGTAAAAGATTTTTGTGTTTCAAAATCAGTTTTTGATAACATGTATAAATCTTTTAAAGAACTTAAACCAGAATACCTCTTTGATCAAAAACATTTTCAAACTGATAATAGAAACATTTCTGGTCATATTTTGAGTCTTGATCATTTTCTGAAGCTTAGCAAAAGTTTTAATCACAATGAAAAGGTTTTAGAGCTTGATTTGCAACAATCTGATTTTAGATTTAAATTTGTGAAATCTGCAAGTATCTCTGAGCTTGAGATTGATTGTTTGTGTGCTGAAAATGTTTATAAACGTGTGGGATTGTTCTTTGATGATATCTTAGTGTATAACACGTTCTTTGATAAACATATTGCACTTCTGAAACTTGAGATTAATGGTTCTGGCAGTATTGTGTTGTGCCTTGTGAACATTCTGGTCTATAATACTTTCTTTGACATGATAACTCACTTGACTTGTCCAAAAGAAGCTGAGAAAGGTACAGGTGAAAAGAGGAGCTATACTGATCAGTGTAATGATGAATCCTTGGGCAAGTTGGAGACTCATCTCTGGTTGATCTTGGGTATTCTCTACTTTTCATTCTCTGATGTCTTTCCTTGTGCTCCTTTTCCATTGGTACCTGAGACACAAACAAAAAGAAACCAGTAACTAGTTCTCAGAGAAACAATACTCAGAAATAATAACAGATCAATTTTTTTTTTGCAGATTTTAATTGCAGATCAGTTTGAAACAACAAAAACCCCAATCAGAACAGAGATAGATCACGAAATCAAGTTCAGTTTCAGGATTAGATTTGTTAAAATCAGAATAGAACAGATTCACAGTAGCAAGAACAGATGAATTTCGACAAACACTAAACAGATTCAGATTAACAATTTCGATAACTTCTGCAACAAGAATCTGAAAAGTCTCAAACCAAAAAACGTGATTAACAGCCTTAATCTATCAGATTTCAACAAATCAAGCACAGATCTATCAATATCAGATGAGATGACGAACAGATCAAGTCCTAAACAACAACAAAACACAGATTTATCAGTTTTTAACAGCAAACAAGTAGATCTGATCAAAATCGATGAGAAGATGAACAGATCAACAAGTAAACAAGATGAAATCAAAAACTTCCCTTCCAGAGTTGCTCTGATACCAAATGATGAAAACCTCCCTAGGAATACACTCTGAAATTGGTACATGATAAGCCTTGCATCGAATGAGGCAGAAAGCAACAAACTCGATCTGTTGCCGGATGTGACGCACCGGTCCAACGAGAAAAAGATGTGTAACTTGGAGCAACAAACAATCAAGGGATGTGGATCGAAAGGTGACACAAGAGGTGTGGAATATCTCTTGATACTACCCTATAATGGTCGCCTCTAGATATGACACACTAGATTAAACCAAGTTAGATTGAAGGATATTACACACCAACAATCATAAAAGTTTTGACCAATGGATATGACACACCATGATCGAAAACAGGTTGGAGAATCACTCTCAAGGTTCCAAAAATATAAACTCACTCTTATTCATTTCAATAGCTATTACAACTTATTTATAGTGAAACAAAACTTGCTCACAAAGCTAGATCTTTATTACATAGGAAATGATAAAACATTGCATGGAAGAGAGAGAAGGCTCTTGGAACAAGCATTCCTTGCATGCAGGAGAGAGAAGCTTTCCATGCAATTTAATTTATGATTTTCGTCACTTTTCTTGGACAGCAAAGAAACCACTTGATTTTGGATCTTCTTGGGCTTGGGACTTGATAAAAATGGGCTGGACATGTTAGATAACATCATGGATCAATTTCTGAATGTCTTCCATGCCCAAAACTTCATAAATCAGCCCAAGATCACATCATTATCAAACCAGGATGAACCACGATCTAAGAAGCTTTATTTGGAACCACTAATCAGTGGAGAATAACCGGGAAGTTGAATAAATCTCATAGGAGTTGTGAGTAAGAAGATATCCCACTTTCTATCCAGGTGATTCCAGATTAGCCTGTTCGGACATATGGCAATATCCTCATGATTCTTATTAAACCAGGATGAACCACGAGCTAAGAAGCTTTATTTGGAACCACTAATCAGTGGAGAATAACCAGGAAGTTTAATAAATCTCATAGGAGTTGTGAGTAAGAAGATATCCCACTTTCTATCCCGATGATTCCAGATTAACCTGTTCGGACATATGACAATATCTTCATGATTATTATCAAACCAGGATGAACCACGATCTAAGAAGCTTTATTTGGAACCACTAATCAGTGGAGAATAACCAGGAAGTTGAATAAATCTCATAAGTGTTGTGAGCAAGAAGATATCCCACCTTCTATCCAGATGATTCCAGATTAGCATGTTCGGACATATGCCATTATCTTCATGATTCTTATCAAACCAGGATGAACCACGATCTAAGAAGCTTTATTTGGGACCACTAATCAGCGGATAATAACCGGGAAGTTGAATAAATCTCATAGGAGTTGTGAGTAAGAAGATATACCACTTTTTATCTAGATGATTCCAGATTAGCCTGTTCGGACATATGCCATTATCTTCATGATTCTTATCAAATCAGGATGAACCAATATGTAAGAAGCTTGATTGGGAACCACTAATCAGTGGAGAATAACCAAGAAGTTGAATAAATCTCATAGAAGTTGTGAGTAAGAAGATATCCCACTTTCTATCCAGATGATTCCGGATTAGCATGTTCGGACATATGACAATATCTTCATGATTCTTATCAAACCAGGATGAATCACGATCTAAGAAGCTTTATTTGGAACCACTAATCAGTGGAGAATAACCAGGAAGTTGAATAAATCTCATAAGTGTGTTGAGCAAGAAGATATCCCACCTTCTATCCAGATGATTCCAGATCAGCCTGTTCGGACATATGCCATTATCTTCATGATTCTTATCAAACCAGGATGAACCAATATGTAAGAAGCTTGATTGGGAACCACTAATCAGTGGAGAATAACCAGGAAGTTGAATAAATCTCATAAGTGTTGTGAGCAAGAAGATATCCCACCTTCTATCCAGATGAATCCAGATTAGCATGTTCGGACATATGCCATTATCTTCATGATTCTTATCAAACCAGGATGAACCACGATCTAAGAAGCTTTATTTGGAACCACTAATCAGTGGAGAATAACCGGGAAGTTGAATAAATCTCATAGGAGTTGTGAGTAAGAAGATATCCCACTTTCTATCCAGGTGATTCCAGATTAGCCTGTTCGGACATATGGCAATATCCTCATGATTCTTATCAAACCAGGATGAACCACGAGCTAAGAAGCTTTATTTGGAACCACTAATCAGTGGAGAATAACCAGGAAGTTTAATAAATCTCATAGGAGTTGTGAGTAAGTAGATATCCCACTTTCTATCCAGATGATTCCAGATTAACCTGTTCGGACATATGACAATATCTTCATGATTATTATCAAACCAGGATGAACCACGATCTAAGAAGCTTTATTTGGAACCACTAATCAGTGGAGAATAACCAGGAAGTTGAATAAATCTCATAAGTGTTGTGAGCAAGAAGATATCCCACCTTCTATCCAGATGATTCCAGATTAGCATGTTCGGACATATGCCATTATCTTCATGATTCTTATCAAACCAGGATGAACCACGATCTAAGAAGCTTTATTTGGAACCACTAATCAGCGGAGAATAACCGGGAAGTTGAATAAATCTCATAGGAGTTGTGAGTAAGAAGATATCCCACTTTCTATCCAGGTGATTCCAGATGAGCCTGTTCGGACATATGACAATATCCTCATGATTCTTATCAAACCAGGATGAACCACGATCTAAGAAGCTTTATTTGGAACCACTAATCAGTGGAGAATAACCAGGAAGTTTAATAAATCTCATAGGAGTTGTGAGTAAGAAGATATCCCACTTTCTATCCAGATGATTCCAGATTAGCATGTTCGGACATATGGCAATATCTTCATGATTATTATCAAACCAGAATGAACCACGATCTAAGAAGCTTTATTTGGAATCACTGATCAGTGGAGAATAACCAGGAAGTTTGAATAAATCTCATAAGTGTTGTGAGCAAGAAGATATCCCACCTTCTATCCAGATGAATCCAGATTAGCATGTTCGGACATATGCCATTATCTTCATGATTCTTATCAAACCAGGATGAACCACGATCTAAGAAGCTTTATTTGGAACCACTAATCAGTGGAGAATAACCAGGAAGTTGAATAAATCTCATAGGAGTTGTGAGTAAGAAGATATCCGACTTTCTATCCAGATGATTCCAGATTAGCCTGTTCGGACATATGGCAATATCTTCATGATTCTTATCAAACCAGGATGAACCAATATGTAAGAAGCTTGATTGGGAACCACTAATCAGTGGAGAATAACCAGGAAGTTGAATAAATCTCATAGGAGTTGTGAGTAAGAAGATATCCCACTTTCTATCCAGGTGATTCCAGATTAGCCTGTTCGGACATATGGCAATATCCTCATGATTCTTATCAAACCAGGATGAACCACGATCTAAGAAGCTTTATTTGGAACCACTAATCAGTGGAGAATAACCAGGAAGTTTAATAAATCTCATAGGAGTTGTGAGTAAGAAGATATCCAACTTTCTATCCAGATGATTCCAGATTAGCATGTTCGGACATATGGCAATATCTTCATGATTATTATCAAACCAGAATGAACCACGATCTAAGAAGCTTTATTTGGAACCACTGATCAGTGGAGAATAACCAGGAAGTTTGAATAAATCTCATAAGTGTTGTGAGCAAGAAGATATCCCACCTTCTATCCAGATGAATCCAGATTAGCATGTTCGGACATATGCCATTATCTTCATGATTCTTATCAAACCAGGATGAACCACGATCTAAGAAGCTTTATTTGGAACCACTAATCAGTGGAGAATAACCGGGAAGTTGAATAAATATCATAGGAGTTGTGAGTAAGAAGATATCTCACTTTCTATCCAGGTGATTCCAGATTAGCCTGTTCGGACATATGACAATATCCTCATGATTCTTATCAAACCAGGATGAACCACGATCTAAGAAGCTTTATTTGAAACCACTAATCAGTGGAGAATAACCAGGAAGTTTAATAAATATCATAGGAGTTGTGAGTAAGAAGATATCCCACTTTCTATCCAGATGATTCCAGATTAGCATGTTCGGACATATGGCAATATCTTCATGATTATTATCAAACCAGGATGAACCACGATCTAAGAAGCTTTATTTGGAACCACTGATCAGTGGAGAATAACCAGGAAGTTGAATAAATCTCATAAGTGTTGTGAGCAAGAAGATATCCCACCGTCTATCCAGATGAATCCAGATTAGCATGTTCGGACATATGCCATTATCTTCATGATTCTTATCAAACCAGGATGAACCACGATCTAAGAAGCTTTATTTGGAACCACTAATCAGTGGAGAATAACCGGGAAGTTGAATAAATCTCATAGGAGTTGTGAGTAAGAAGATATCCCACTTTCTATCCAGGTGATTTTAGATTAGCCTGTTCGGACATATGGCAATATCCTCATGATTCTTATCAAACCAGGATGAACCACGATCTAAGAAGCTTTATTTGGAACCACTAATCAGTGGAGAATAACCAGGAAGTTTAATAAATCTCATAGGAGTTGTGAGTAAGAAGATATCCCACTTTCTATCCAGATGATTCCAGATTAGCCTGTTCGGACATATGACAATATCTTCATGATTATTATCAAACCAGGATGAACCACGATCTAAGAAGCTTTATTTGGAACCACTAATCAGTGGAGAATAACCAGGAAGTTGAATAAATCTCATAAGTGTTGTGAGCAAGAAGATATCCCACCTTATATCCAGATGATTCCAGATTAGCCTGTTCGGACATATGCCATTATCTTCATGATTCTTATCAAACCAGGATGAACCACGATCTAAGAAGCTTTATTTGGAACCACTAATCAGCGGAGAATAACCAGGAAGTTGAATAAATCTCATAGGAATTGTGAGTAAGAAGATATACCACTTTTTATCTAGATGATTCCAGATTAGCCTGTTCGGACATATGCCATTATCTTCATGATTCTTATCAAATCAGGATGAACCAATATGTAAGAAGCTTGATTGGGAACCACTAATCAGTGGAGAATAACCAGGAAGTTGAATAAATCTCATAGGAGTTGTGAGTAAGAAGATATCCCACTTTCTATCCAGATGATTCCAGATTAGCATGTTCGGACATATGGCAATATCTTCATGATTCTTATCAAACCAGGATGAATCACGATCTAAGAAGCTTTATTTGGAACCACTAATCAGTGGAGAATAACCAGGAAGTTGAATAAATCTCATAAGTGTGTTGAGCAAGAAGATATCCCACCATCTATCCAGATGATTCCAGATTAGCCTGTTCGGACATATGCCATTATCTTCATGATTCTTATCAAACCAGGATGAACCAATATGTAAGAAGCTTGATTGGGAACCACTAATTAGTGGAGAATAACCAGGAAGTTGAATAAATCTCATAGGAGTTGTGAGTAAGAAGATATCCCACTTTCTATCTAGGTGATTCCAGATTAGCCTGTTCGGACATATGGCAATATCCTCATGATTCTTATCAAACCAGGATGAACCACGATCTAAGAAGCTTTATTTGAAACCACTAATCAGTGGAGAATAACCATGAAGTTGAATAAATCTCATTGGAGTTGTGAGTAAGAAGATATCTCACTTTCTATCCAGATGATTCCAGATTAGCATGTTCGGACATATGGCAATATCTTCATGATTATTATTAAACGAGGATGAACCACGATCTAAGAAGCTTTATTTGGAACCACTAATCAGTGGAGAATAACCAGGAAGTTGAATAAATCTCATAATTGTTGTGAGCAAGAAAATATCCCACCTTCTATCCAGATGAATCCAGATTAGCCTGTTCGGACATATGCCATTGTCTTCATGATTCTTATCAAACCAGGATGAACCACGATCTAAGAATCTTTATTTGGAACCACTAATCAGTGGAGAATAACCAGGAAGTTGAATAAATCTCATAGGAGTTGTGAGGAAGAAGATATCCCACTTTCTATCCAGATGATTCCAGATTAGCCTGTTCGGACATATGGCAACATCTTCATGATTCTTATCAAACCAGGATGAACCAATATGTAAGAAGCTTGATTGGGAACCACTAATCAGTGGAGAATAACCAGGAAGTTGAATAAATCTCATAGGAGTTGTGAGTAAGAAGATATCCCACTTTCTATCCAGATGATTCCAGATTAGCCTGTTCGGACATATGGCAATATCTTCATGATTCTTATCAAACCAGGATGAACCACGATCTAAGAAGCTTTATTTGGAACCACTAAACAGTGGAGAATAACCAGGAAGTTGAATAAATCTCACAAGTGTTGTGAGCAAGAAGATATCCCACCTTCTATCCAGATGATTCCAGATTAGCCTGTTCGGACATATGCCATTATCTTCATGATTCTTATCAAACCAGGATGCACCACGATCTAAGAAGCTTTATTTGGAACCACTAATCAGTGGAGAATAACCGGGAAGTTGAATAAATCTCATAGGAGTTGTGAGTAAGAAGATATCCCACTTTCTATCCAGGTGATTCCAGATTAGCCTGTTCGGACATATGGCAATATCCTCATGATTCTTATCAAACCAGGATGAACCACGATCTAAGAAGCTTTATTTGAAACCACTAATCAGTGGATAATAACCAGGATGTTGAATAAATCTCATAGGAGTTGTGAGTAAGAAGATATCCCACTTTCTATCCAAGTGAATCCAGATTAGCCTGTTCGGACATATGGCAATATCTTCATGATTCTTATCAAACCAGGATGAATCACGATCTAAGAAGCTTTATTTGGAACCACTAATCAGTGGAGAATAACCAGGAAGTTGAATAAATCTCATAAGTGTGTTGAGCAAGAAGATATCCCACCTTCTATCCAGATGATTCCAGATTAGCCAGTTCGGACATATGACATTATCTTCATGATTCTTATCAAACCAGGATGAACCAATATGTAAGAAGCTTGATTGGGAACCAATAATCAGTGGAGAATAACCAGGAAGTTAAATAAATCTCATAGGAGTTGTGAGTAAGAAGATATCCCACTTTCTATCCAGGTGATTCCAGATTAGCCTGTTCGGACATATGGCAATATCCTCATGATTCTTATCAAACCAGGATGAACCACGATCTAAGAAGCTTTATTTGGAACCAATAATCAGTGGAGAATAACCAGGAAGTTTAATAAATCTCATAGGAGTTGTGAGTAAGAAGATATCCAACTTTCTATCCAGATGATTCCAGATTAGCATGTTCGGACATATGGCAATATCTTCATGATTATTATCAAACCAGAATGAACCACGATCTAAGAAGCTTTATTTGGAACCACTGATCAGTGGAGAATAACCAGGAAGTTTGAATAAATCTCATAAGTGTTGTGAGCAAGAAGATATCCCACCTTCTATCCAGATGAATCCAGATTAGCATGTTCGGACATATGCCATTATCTTCATGATTCTTATCAAACCAGGATGAACCACGATCTAAGAAGCTTTATTTGGAACCACTAATCAGTGGAGAATAACCGGGAAGTTGAATAAATATCATAGGAGTTGTGAGTAAGAAGATATCCCACTTTCTATCCAGGTGATTCCAGATTAGCCTGTTCGGACATATGACAATATCCTCATGATTCTTATCAAACCAGGATGAACCACGATCTAAGAAGCTTTATTTGGAACCACTAATCAGTGGAGAATAACTAGGAAGTTTAATAAATCTCATAGGAGTTGTGAGTAAGAAGATATCCCAGTTTCTATCCAGATGATTCCAGATTAGCATGTTCGGACATATGGCAATATCTTCATGATTATTATCAAACCAGGATGAACCACGATCTAAGAAGCTTTATTTGGAACCACTGATCAGTGGAGAATAACCAGGAAGTTGAATAAATCTCATAAGTGTTGTGAGCAAGAAGATATCCCACCGTCTATCGAGATGAATCCAGATTAGCATGTTCGGACATATGCCATTATCTTCATGATTCTTATCAAACCAGGATGAACCATGATCTAAGAAGCTTTATTTGGAACCACTAATCAGTGGAGAATAACCGGGAAGTTGAATAAATCTCATAGGAGTTGTGAGTAAGAAGATATCCCACTTTCTATCCAGGTGATTCCAGATTAGCATGTTCGGACATATGGCAATATCCTCATGATTCTTATCAAACCAGGATGAACCACGATCTAAGAAGCTTTATTTGGAACCACTAATCAGTGGAGAATAACCAGGAAGTTGAATAAATCTCATAAGTGTTGTGAGCAAGAAGATATCCCACCTTATATCCAGATGATTCCAGATTAGCCTGTTCGGACATATGCCATTATCTTCATGATTCTTATCAAACCATGATGAACCACGATCTAAGAAGCTTTATTTGGAACCACTAATCAGCGGAGAATAACCGGGAAGTTGAATAAATCTCATAGGAATTGTGAGTAAGAAGATATACCACTTTTTATCTAGATGATTCCAGATTAGCCTGTTCGGACATATGCCATTATCTTCATGATTCTTATCAAATCAGGATGAACCAATATGTAAGAAGCTTGATTGGGAACCACTAATCAGTGGAGAATAACCAGGAAGTTGAATAAATCTCATAGGAGTTGTGAGTAAGAAGATATCCCACTTTCTATCCAGATGATTCCAGATTAGCATGTTCGGACATATGGCAATATCTTCATGATTCTTATCAAACCAGGATGAATCACGATCTAAGAAGCTTTATTTGGAACCACTAATCAGTGGAGAATAACCAGGAAGTTGAATAAATCTCATAAGTGTGTTGAGCAAGAAGATATTCCACCTTCTATCCAGATGAATCCAGATTAGCCTGTTCGGACATATGCCATTGTCTTCATGATTCTTATCAAACCAGGATGAACCACGATCTAAGAATCTTTATTTGGAACCACTAATCAGTGGAGAATAACCAGGAAGTTGAATAAATCTCATAGGAGTTGTGAGGAAGAAGATATCCCACTTTCTATCCAGATGATTCCAGATTAGCCTGTTCGGACATATGGCAACATCTTCATGATTCTTATCAAACCAGGATGAACCAATATGTAAGAAGCTTGATTGGGAACCACTAATCAGTGGAGAATAACCAGGAAGTTGAATAAATCTCATAGGAGTTGTGAGTAAGAAGATATCCCACTTTCTATCCAGATGATTCCAGATTAGCCTGTTCGGACATATGGCAATATCTTCATGATTCTTATCAAACCAGGATGAACCACGATCTAAGAAGCTTTATTTGGAACCACTAAACAGTGGAGAATAACCAGGAAGTTGAATAAATCTCACAAGTGTTGTGAGCAAGAAGATATCCCACCTTCTATCCAGATGATTCCAGATTAGCCTGTTCGGACATATGCCATTATCTTCATGATTCTTATCAAACCAGGATGAACCACGATCTAAGAAGCTTTATTTGGAACCACTAATCAGTGGAGAATAACCGGGAAGTTGAATAAATCTCATAGGAGTTGTGAGTAAGAAGATATCCCACTTTCTATCCAGGTGATTCCAGATTAGCCTGTTCGGACATATGGCAATATCCTCATGATTCTTATCAAACCAGGATGAACCACGATCTAAGAAGCTTTATTTGAAACCACTAATCAGTGGATAATAACCAGGATGTTGAATAAATCTCATAGGAGTTGTGAGTAAGAAGATATCCCACTTTCTATCCAAGTGAATCCAGATTAGCCTGTTCGGACATATGGCAATATCTTCATGATTCTTATCAAACCAGGATGAATCACGATCTAAGAAGCTTTATTTGGAACCACTAATCAGTGGAGAATAACCAGGAAGTTGAATAAATCTCATAAGTGTGTTGAGCAAGAAGATATCCCACCTTCTATCCAGATGATTCCAGATTAGCCTGTTCGGACATATGCCATTATCTTCATGATTCTTATCAAACCAGGATGAACCAATATGTAACAAGCTTGATTGGGAACCACTAATCAGTGGAGAATAACCAGGAAGTTGAATAAATCTCATAGGAGTTGTGAGTAAGAAGATATCCCACTTTCTATCTAGGTGATTCCAGATTAGCCTGTTCGGAAATATGGCAATATCCTCATGATTCTTATCAAACCAGGATGAACCATGATCTAAGAAGCTTTATTTGAAACCACTAATCAGTGGAGAATAACCAGGAAGTTGAATAAATCTCATAGGAGTTGTGAGTAAGAAGATATCCCACTTTCTATCCAGATGATTCCAGATTAGCCTGTTCGGACATATGGCAATATCTTCATGATTATTATCAAACGAGGATGAACCACGATCTAAGAAGCTTTATTTGGAACCACTAATCAGTGGAGAATAACCAGGAAGTTGAATAAATCTCATAATTGTTGTGAGCAAGAAAATATCCCACCTTCTATCCAGATGAATGCAGATTAGCCTGTTCGGACATATGCCATTATCTTCATGATTCTTATCAAACCAGGATGAACCACGATCTAAGAAGCTTTATTTGGAACCACTAATCAGTGGAGAATAACCAGGAAGTTGAATAAATCTCATAGGAGTTGTGAGGAAGAAGATATCCCACTTTCTATCCTGATGATTCCAGATTAGCCTGTTCGGAAATATGGCAATAGCTTCATGATTCTTATCAAACCAGGATGAACCAATATGTAAGAAGCTTGATTGGGAACCCCTAATCAGTGGAGAATAACAAGGAAGTTGAATAAATCTCATAGGAGTTGTAAATAAGAAGATATCTCACTTTCTATCTAGATGATTCCAGATTAGCCTGTTCGGACATATGGCAATATCTTCATGATTCTTATCAAACCAGGATGAACCACGATCTAAGAAGCTTTATTTGGAACCACTAAACAGTGGAGAATAACCAGGAAGTTGAATAAATCTCACAAGTGTTGTGAGCAAGAAGATATCCCACCTTCTATACAGATGATTCTATATTAGCCTGTTCGGACATATGCCATTATCTTCATGATTCTTATCAAACCAGGATGAACCACGGTCTAAGAAGCTTTATTTGGAACCACTAATCAGTGGAGAATAACTGGGAAGTTGAATAAATCTCATAGAAATTGTGAGTAAGAAGATATCCCACTTTCTATCCAGGTGATTCCAGATTAGCCTGTTCAGACATATGGCAATATCCTCATGATTCTTATAAAACCAGGATGAACCACGATCTAAGAAGCTTTATTTGGAACCACTAATCAGTGGAGAATAACCAGGAACTTTAATAAATCTGATAGGAGTTGTGAGTAAGAAGATATCCCACTTTCTATCCAGATGATTCCAGATTAGCCTGTTCGGACATATGACATTATCTTCATGATTCTTATCAAACCAGGATGAACCACGATCTAAGAAGCTTTATTTGGAACCACTAATCAGCGGAGAATAACGGGGAAGTTGAATAAATCTCATAAGTGTTGTGAGAAAGAAGATATCCCACCTTCTGTCCAGATGAACCCAGATTAGCATGTTCGGACCTATGGCAATAGCTTTATGATTCTTATCAAACCAGGATGAACCACGATCTAAGAAGCTTTATTTGGAACCACTAATCAGTGGAGAATAACCAGTAAGTTGAATAAATCTCATAAGTGTGTTGAGCAAGAAGATATCCCACCTTCTATCCAGATGATTCTAGATTAGCCTGTTCAGACATATGCCATTATCTTCATGATTCTTATCAAATCAGGATGAACCAATATGTAAGAAGCTTGATTGGGAACCACTAATAAGTGGAGAATAACCAGGAAGTTGAATAAATCTCATAGGAATTGTGAGTAAGAAGATATCCCACTTTCTATCCAGGTGATTCCAGATTAGCCTGTTCGTACATATGGCAATATCTTCATGATTCTTATCAAACCAGGATGAATCACGATCTAAGAAGCTTTAGTTGGAACCACTAATCAGTGGAGAATAACCAGGAAGTTGAATAAATCTCATAAGCGTGTTGAGCAAGAAGATATCCCACCTTCTATCCAGATGATTCCAGATTAGCCTGTTCGGACATATGCCATTATCTTCATGATTCTTATCAAACCAGGATGAACCAATATGTAAGAAGCTTGATTGGGAACCACTAATCAGTGGAGAATAACCAGGAAGTTGAATAAATCTCATAGGAGTTGTGAGTAAGAAGATATCCCACTTTCTATCCAGATGATTCCAGATTAGCTTGTTCGGACATATGGCAATATCTTCATGATTATTATCAAACCAGGATGAACCACGATCTAAGAAGCTTTATTTGGAACCACTAATCAGTGGAGAATAACCAGGAAGTTGAATAAATCTCATAAGTGTTGTGAGCAAGAAGATATCCCAACTTCTATCCAGATGAATCCAGATTAGCATGTTCAGACATATGCCATTATCTTCATGATTATTATCAAACCAGGATGAACCACGATCTAAGAAGCTTTATTTGGAACCACTAATCAGTGGAGAATAACCAGAAATTTGAATAAATCTCATAGGAGTTGTGAGTAAGAAGATATCCCACTTTCTATCCAGATGATTCCAGATTAGCCTGTTCGGACATATGGCAATATCTTCATGATTCTTATCAAACCAGGATGAACCAATATGTAAGAAGCTTGATTGGGAAGCACTAGTAAGTGGAGATTAACCAGGAAGTTGAATAAATCTCATAGGAGTTGTGACTAAGAAGATGTCCCACTTTCTATCCAAATGATTCCAGATTAGCCTGTTCGGACATATGGCAATATCTTCATGATTCTTATCAAACCAGGACGAACCACGATCTAAGAAGCTTTATTTGGAACCACTAATCAGTGGAGAATAACAAGGAATTTGAATAAATCTCATAAGTGTTGTGAGCTAGAAGATATCCCACCTTCTATCCAGATGATTCCAGATTAGCCTGTTCGGACATATGCCATTATCTTCATGATTCTTATCAAACCAGGATGAACCACGATCTAAGAAGATTTATTTGGAACCAATAATCAGTGGAGAACAACTGGGAAGTTGAATAAATCTCATAGGAGTTGTGAGTAAGAAGATATCCCACTTTCTGTCCAGATGATTCCAGATTAGCCTGTTCGGACCTATGTCAATAGCTTCATGATTCTTATCAAACCAGGATGAACCACGGTCTAAGAAGCTTTATTTGGAACCACTAATCAGTGGAGAATAACCAGGAAGTTGAATAAATCTCATAAGTGTGTTGAGCAAGAAGACATCCCACCTTCTATCCAGATGATTCTAGATTAGCTTGTTCGGACATATGCCATTATCTTCATGATTCTTATCAAACCAGGATGAACCAATATGTAAGAAGCTTGATTGGGAACCACTAATCAGTGGAGAATAACCAGGAAGTTGAATAAATCTCATAGGAGTTGTGAGTAAGAAGATATCCCACTTTCTATCCAGGTGATTCCAGATTAGCCTGTTCAGACATATGGCAATATCTTCATGATTCTTATCAAACCAGGATGAACCACGATCTAAGAAGCTTTATTTGGAACCACTAATCAGTGGAGAATAACCAGGAAGTTGAATAAATCTCATAAGTGTGTTGAGCAAGAAGACATCCCACCTTCTATCCAGATGATTCTAGATTAGCTTGTTCGGACATATGCCATTATCTTCATGATTCTTATCAAACCAGGATGAACCAATATGTAAGAAGCTTGATTGGGAACCACTAATCAGTGGAGAATAACCAGGAAGTTGAATAAATCTCATAGGAGTTGTGAGTAAGAAGATATCCCACTTTCTATCCAGGTGATTCCAGATTAGCCTGTTCAGACATATGGCAATATCTTCATGATTCTTATCAAACCAGGATGAACCACGATCTAAGAAGCTTTATTTGGAACCACTAATCAGTAGAGAATAACCAGGAAGTCAAATAAATCTCATAGGAGTTGTGAGTAAGAAGATATCCCACTTTCTATCCAGATGATTCCAGATTAGCATGTTCGGACATATGCCATTATCTTCATGATTCTTATCAAACCAGGATAAACCACGATCTAAGAAGCTTTATTTGGAACCACTAATCAGTGGAGAATAACCAGGAAGTTGAATAAATCTAATAAGTGTGTTGAGCAAGAAGATATTCCACGTTCTATCCATATGATTCCAGATTAGCCTGTTCGGACATATGCCATTATCTTCATGATTCTTATCAAACCAGGATGAACCAATATTGTTGGGGTCAAAAACGGTCACAACGAAATTAACTTTCGAAAATATTCCTTGAAAAAGATAATTCTCGTAAAAATTGCTTAAACTAATTTTTACGATAAAATTCTTGAATAGATTTGTCCGCAGCGTCGAAACAAGCTCCAATGGTTCGTGTTGACGACGAAGTTAGTATCAAAACATTCGATAAAATTATATGTCTTAAGAATTTCTATGTTTTCAAGGAAAACTTATACGAAAAACTTATACGAAAAACTTGCTGGAAAATATTGTTTTAAAAACAAGATTTTCTTAAATCAACGATTTAAGAAAATCAGCGATTTCTTAAAATCAACGATTTCTTCAATCTACGATTTCTTAAAAATCGGCTCCTTGCAAAAGGTTCCGCGACTAAACAAAGTTCTCGTTAAAACACGATCATCGGAGATAACAAAAGATCGTTAAACCACGAGGATGCGGCTTGGATATAACCGGGAAGTTGAATAAATCTCATAGGAGTTGTGAGTAAGAAGATATCCCACTTTCTATCCAGGTGATTCCAGATTAGCCTGTTCGGACATATGGCAATATCTTCATGATTCTTATCAAACCTGGATGAACCACGATCTAAGAAGCTTTATTTGGAACCACTAATCAGTGGAGAATAACCAGGAAGTTAAATAAATCTCATAAGTGTTGTGAGAAAGAAGATATCCCACCTTCTGTCCAGATGAATCCAGATTAGCATGTTCGGACATATACCATTATCTTCATGATTCTTATCAAACCAGGATGAACCAATATGTAAGAAGCTTGATTGGGAACCACTAATCAGTGGAGAATAACCAGGAAGTTGAATAAATCTCATAGGAGTTGTGAGTAAGAAGATATCCCACTTTCTATCCAGGTGATTCCAGATTAGCCTGTTCGGACATATGGCAATATCTTCATGATTCTTATCAAACCAGGATGAATCACGATCTAAGAAGCTTTATTTGGAACCACTAATCAGTGGAGAATAACCAGGAAGTTGAATAAATCCCATAAGTGTGTTGAGCAAGAAGATATCCCACCTTCTATCCAGATGATTCCAGATTAGCATGTTCGGACATATACCATTATCTTCATGATTCTTATCAATCCAGGATGAACCAATATGTAAGAAGTTTGATTGGGAACCACTAATCAGTGGAGAATAACCAGGAAGTTGAATAAATTTCATAGGAGTTGTGAGTAAGAAGATATCCCACTTTCTATCTAGGTGATTCCAGATTAGCCTGTTCGGACATATGGAAATATCCTCATGATTCTTATCAAACCAGGATGAACCACGATCTAAGAAGCTTTATTTGAAACCACTAATCAGTGGAGAATAACCAGGAAGTTGAATAAATCTCATAGGAGTTGTGAGTAAGAAGATATCCCACTTTCTATCCAGATGATTCCAGATTAGCCTGTTCGGACATATGGCAATATCTTCATGATTATTATCAAACGAGGATGAACCATGATCTAAGAAGCTTTATTTGGAACCACTAATCAGTGGAGAATAACCAGGAAGTTGAATAAATCTCATAATTGTTGTGAGCAAGAAAATATCCCACCTTCTATCCAGATGAATCCATATTGGCCTGTTCGGACATATGCCATTATCTTCATGATTCTTATCAAACCAGGATGAAGCACGATCTAAGAAGCTTTATTTGGAACCACTAATCAGTGGAGAATAACCAGGAAGTTGAATAAATCTCGTAGGAGTTGTGAGGAAGAAGATATCCCACTTTCTATCCAGATGATTCTAGATTAGCCTGTTCAGACATATGCCATTATCTTCATGATTCTTATCAAATCAGGATGAACCAATATGTAGGAAGCTTGATTGGGAACCACTAATAAGTGGAGAATAACCAGAAAGTTGAATAAATCTCATAGGAATTGTGAGTAAGAAGATATCCCACTTTCTATCCAGGTGATTCCAGATTAGCCTGTTCGTACATATGGCAATATCTTCATGATTCTTATCAAACCAGGATGAATCACGATCTAAGAAGCTTTAGTTGGAACCACTAATCAGTGGAGAATAACCAGGAAGTTGAATAAATCTCATAAGTGTGTTGAGCAAGAAGACATCCCACCTTCTATCCAGATGATTCTAGATTAGCTTGTTCGGACATATGCCATTATCTTCATGATTCTTATCAAACCAGGATGAACCAATATGTAAGAAGCTTGATTGGGAACCACTAATCAGTGGAGAATAACCAGGAAGTTGAATAAATCTCATAGGAGTTGTGAGTAAGAAGATATCCCACTTTCTATCCAGGTGATTCCAGATTAGCCTGTTCAGACATATGGCAATATCTTCATGATTCTTATCAAACCAGGATGAACCACGATCTAAGAAGCTTTATTTGGAACCACTAATCAGTGGAGAATAACCAGGAAGTTGAATAAATCTCATAAGTGTGTTGAGCAAGAAGACATCCCACCTTCTATCCAGATGATTCTAGATTAGCTTGTTCGGACATATGCCATTATCTTCATGATTCTTATCAAACCAGGATGAACCAATATGTAAGAAGCTTGATTGGGAACCACTAATCAGTGGAGAATAACCAGGAAGTTGAATAAATCTCATAGGAGTTGTGAGTAAGAAGATATCCCACTTTCTATCCAGGTGATTCCAGATTAGCCTGTTCAGACATATGGCAATATCTTCATGATTCTTATCAAACCAGGATGAACCACGATCTAAGAAGCTTTATTTGGAACCACTAATCAGTAGAGAATAACCAGGAAGTCAAATAAATCTCATAGGAGTTGTGAGTAAGAAGATATCCCACTTTCTATCCAGATGATTCCAGATTAGCATGTTCGGACATATGCCATTATCTTCATGATTCTTATCAAACCAGGATAAACCACGATCTAAGAAGCTTTATTTGGAACCACTAATCAGTGGAGAATAACCAGGAAGTTGAATAAATCTAATAAGTGTGTTGAGCAAGAAGATATTCCACGTTCTATCCATATGATTCCAGATTAGCCTGTTCGGACATATGCCATTATCTTCATGATTCTTATCAAACCAGGATGAACCAATATTGTTGGGGTCAAAAACGGTCACAACGAAATTAACTTTCGAAAATATTCCTTGAAAAAGATAATTCTCGTAAAAATTGCTTAAACTAATTTTTACGATAAAATTCTTGAATAGATTTGTCCGCAGCGTCGAAACAAGCTCCAATGGTTCGTGTTGACGACGAAGTTAGTATCAAAACATTCGATAAAATTATATGTCTTAAGAATTTCTATGTTTTCAAGGAAAACTTATACGAAAAACTTATACGAAAAACTTGCTGGAAAATATTGTTTTAAAAACAAGATTTTCTTAAATCAACGATTTAAGAAAATCAGCGATTTCTTAAAATCAACGATTTCTTCAATCTACGATTTCTTAAAAATCGGCTCCTTGCAAAAGGTTCCGCGACTAAACAAAGTTCTCGTTAAAACACGATCATCGGAGATAACAAAAGATCGTTAAACCACGAGGATGCGGCTTGGATATAACCGGGAAGTTGAATAAATCTCATAGGAGTTGTGAGTAAGAAGATATCCCACTTTCTATCCAGGTGATTCCAGATTAGCCTGTTCGGACATATGGCAATATCTTCATGATTCTTATCAAACCTGGATGAACCACGATCTAAGAAGCTTTATTTGGAACCACTAATCAGTGGAGAATAACCAGGAAGTTAAATAAATCTCATAAGTGTTGTGAGAAAGAAGATATCCCACCTTCTGTCCAGATGAATCCAGATTAGCATGTTCGGACATATACCATTATCTTCATGATTCTTATCAAACCAGGATGAACCAATATGTAAGAAGCTTGATTGGGAACCACTAATCAGTGGAGAATAACCAGGAAGTTGAATAAATCTCATAGGAGTTGTGAGTAAGAAGATATCCCACTTTCTATCCAGGTGATTCCAGATTAGCCTGTTCGGACATATGGCAATATCTTCATGATTCTTATCAAACCAGGATGAATCACGATCTAAGAAGCTTTATTTGGAACCACTAATCAGTGGAGAATAACCAGGAAGTTGAATAAATCCCATAAGTGTGTTGAGCAAGAAGATATCCCACCTTCTATCCAGATGATTCCAGATTAGCATGTTCGGACATATACCATTATCTTCATGATTCTTATCAATCCAGGATGAACCAATATGTAAGAAGTTTGATTGGGAACCACTAATCAGTGGAGAATAACCAGGAAGTTGAATAAATTTCATAGGAGTTGTGAGTAAGAAGATATCCCACTTTCTATCTAGGTGATTCCAGATTAGCCTGTTCGGACATATGGAAATATCCTCATGATTCTTATCAAACCAGGATGAACCACGATCTAAGAAGCTTTATTTGAAACCACTAATCAGTGGAGAATAACCAGGAAGTTGAATAAATCTCATAGGAGTTGTGAGTAAGAAGATATCCCACTTTCTATCCAGATGATTCCAGATTAGCCTGTTCGGACATATGGCAATATCTTCATGATTATTATCAAACGAGGATGAACCATGATCTAAGAAGCTTTATTTGGAACCACTAATCAGTGGAGAATAACCAGGAAGTTGAATAAATCTCATAATTGTTGTGAGCAAGAAAATATCCCACCTTCTATCCAGATGAATCCATATTGGCCTGTTCGGACATATGCCATTATCTTCATGATTCTTATCAAACCAGGATGAAGCACGATCTAAGAAGCTTTATTTGGAACCACTAATCAGTGGAGAATAACCAGGAAGTTGAATAAATCTCGTAGGAGTTGTGAGGAAGAAGATATCCCACTTTCTATCCAGATGATTCTAGATTAGCCTGTTCAGACATATGCCATTATCTTCATGATTCTTATCAAATCAGGATGAACCAATATGTAAGAAGCTTGATTGGGAACCACTAATAAGTGGAGAATAACCAGAAAGTTGAATAAATCTCATAGGAATTGTGAGTAAGAAGATATCCCACTTTCTATCCAGGTGATTCCAGATTAGCCTGTTCGTACATATGGCAATATCTTCATGATTCTTATCAAACCAGGATGAATCACGATCTAAGAAGCTTTAGTTGGAACCACTAATCAGTGGAGAATAACCAGGAAGTTGAATAAATCTCATAAGCGTGTTGAGCAAGAAGATATCCCACCTTCTATCCAGATGATTCCAGATTAGCCTGTTCGGACATATGCCATTATCTTCATGATTCTTATCAAACCAGGATGAACCAATATGTAAGAAGCTTGATTGGGAACCACTAATCAGTGGAGAATAACCAGGAAGTTGAATAAATCTCATAGGAGTTGTGAGTAAGAAGATATCCCACTTTCTATCCAGATGATTCCAGATTAGCTTGTTCGGACATATGGCAATATCTTCATGATTATTATCAAACCAGGATGAACCACGATCTAAGAATCTTTATTTGGAACCACTAATCAGTGGAGAATAACCAGGAAGTTGAATAAATCTCATAAGTGTTGTGAGCAAGAAGATATCCCAACTTCTATCCAGATGAATCCAGATTAGCATGTTCGGACATATGCCATTATCTTCATGATTATTATCAAACCAGGATGAACCACGATCTAAGAAGCTTTATTTGGAACCACTAATCAGTGGAGAATAACCAGAAATTTGAATAAATCTCATAGGAGTTGTGAGTAAGAAGATATCCCACTTTCTATCCAGATGATTCCAGATTAGCCTGTTCGGACATATGGCAATATCTTCATGATTCTTATCAAACCAGGATGAACCAATATGTAAGAAGCTTGATTGGGAAGCACTAGTAAGTGGAGATTAACCAGGATGTTGAATAAATCTCATAGGAGTTGTGACTAAGAAGATGTCCCACTTTCTATCCAAATGATTCCAGATTAGCCTGTTCGGACATATGGCAATATCTTCATGATTCTTATCAAACCAGGACGAACCACGATCTAAGAAGCTTTATTTGGAACCACTAATCAGTGGAGAATAACAAGGAATTTGAATAATTCTCATAAGTGTTGTGAGCTAGAAGATATCCCACCTTCTATCCAGATGATTCCAGATTAGCCTGTTCGGACATATGCCATTATCTTCATGATTCTTATCAAACCAGGATGAACCACGATCTAAGAAGATTTATTTGGAACCAATAATCAGTGGAGAACAACTGGGAAGTTGAATAAATCTCATAGGAGTTGTGAGTAAGAAGATATCCCACTTTCTGTCCAGATGATTCCAGATTAGCCTGTTCGGACCTATGTCAATAGCTTCATGATTCTTATCAAACCAGGATGAACCACGATCTAAGAAGCTTTATTTGGAACCACTAATCAGTGGAGAATAACCAGGAAGTTGAATAAATCTCATAAGTGTGTTGAGCAAGAAGACATCCCACCTTCTATCCAGATGATTCTAGATTAGCTTGTTCGGACATATGCCATTATCTTCATGATTCTTATCAAACCAGGATGAACCAATATGTAAGAAGCTTGATTGGGAACCACTAATCAGTGGAGAATAACCAGGAAGTTGAATAAATCTCATAGGAGTTGTGAGTAAGAAGATATCCCACTTTCTATCCAGGTGATTCCAGATTAGCCTGTTCAGACATATGGCAATATCTTCATGATTCTTATCAAACCAGGATGAACCACGATCTAAGAAGCTTTATTTGGAACCACTAATCAGTGGAGAATAACCAGGAAGTTGAATAAATCTCATAAGTGTGTTGAGCAAGAAGACATCCCACCTTCTATCCAGATGATTCTAGATTAGCTTGTTCGGACATATGCCATTATCTTCATGATTCTTATCAAACCAGGATGAACCAATATGTAAGAAGCTTGATTGGGAACCACTAATCAGTGGAGAATAACCAGGAAGTTGAATAAATCTCATAGGAGTTGTGAGTAAGAAGATATCCCACTTTCTATCCAGGTGATTCCAGATTAGCCTGTTCAGACATATGGCAATATCTTCATGATTCTTATCAAACCAGGATGAACCACGATCTAAGAAGCTTTATTTGGAACCACTAATCAGTAGAGAATAACCAGGAAGTCAAATAAATCTCATAGGAGTTGTGAGTAAGAAGATATCCCACTTTCTATCCAGATGATTCCAGATTAGCATGTTCGGACATATGCCATTATCTTCATGATTCTTATCAAACCAGGATAAACCACGATCTAAGAAGCTTTATTTGGAACCACTAATCAGTGGAGAATAACCAGGAAGTTGAATAAATCTAATAAGTGTGTTGAGCAAGAAGATATTCCACGTTCTATCCATATGATTCCAGATTAGCCTGTTCGGACATATGCCATTATCTTCATGATTCTTATCAAACCAGGATGAACCAATATTGTTGGGGTCAAAAACGGTCACAACGAAATTAACTTTCGAAAATATTCCTTGAAAAAGATAATTCTCGTAAAAATTGCTTAAACTAATTTTTACGATAAAATTCTTGAATAGATTTGTCCGCAGCGTCGAAACAAGCTCCAATGGTTCGTGTTGACGACGAAGTTAGTATCAAAACATTCGATAAAATTATATGTCTTAAGAATTTCTATGTTTTCAAGGAAAACTTATACGAAAAACTTATACGAAAAACTTGCTGGAAAATATTGTTTTAAAAACAAGATTTTCTTAAATCAACGATTTAAGAAAATCAGCGATTTCTTAAAATCAACGATTTCTTCAATCTACGATTTCTTAAAAATCGGCTCCTTGCAAAAGGTTCCGCGACTAAACAAAGTTCTCGTTAAAACACGATCATCGGAGATAACAAAAGATCGTTAAACCACGAGGATGCGGCTTGGATATAACCGGGAAGTTGAATAAATCTCATAGGAGTTGTGAGTAAGAAGATATCCCACTTTCTATCCAGGTGATTCCAGATTAGCCTGTTCGGACATATGGCAATATCTTCATGATTCTTATCAAACCTGGATGAACCACGATCTAAGAAGCTTTATTTGGAACCACTAATCAGTGGAGAATAACCAGGAAGTTAAATAAATCTCATAAGTGTTGTGAGAAAGAAGATATCCCACCTTCTGTCCAGATGAATCCAGATTAGCATGTTCGGACATATACCATTATCTTCATGATTCTTATCAAACCAGGATGAACCAATATGTAAGAAGCTTGATTGGGAACCACTAATCAGTGGAGAATAACCAGGAAGTTGAATAAATCTCATAGGAGTTGTGAGTAAGAAGATATCCCACTTTCTATCCAGGTGATTCCAGATTAGCCTGTTCGGACATATGGCAATATCTTCATGATTCTTATCAAACCAGGATGAATCACGATCTAAGAAGCTTTATTTGGAACCACTAATCAGTGGAGAATAACCAGGAAGTTGAATAAATCCCATAAGTGTGTTGAGCAAGAAGATATCCCACCTTCTATCCAGATGATTCCAGATTAGCATGTTCGGACATATACCATTATCTTCATGATTCTTATCAATCCAGGATGAACCAATATGTAAGAAGTTTGATTGGGAACCACTAATCAGTGGAGAATAACCAGGAAGTTGAATAAATTTCATAGGAGTTGTGAGTAAGAAGATATCCCACTTTCTATCTAGGTGATTCCAGATTAGCCTGTTCGGACATATGGAAATATCCTCATGATTCTTATCAAACCAGGATGAACCACGATCTAAGAAGCTTTATTTGAAACCACTAATCAGTGGAGAATAACCAGGAAGTTGAATAAATCTCATAGGAGTTGTGAGTAAGAAGATATCCCACTTTCTATCCAGATGATTCCAGATTAGCCTGTTCGGACATATGGCAATATCTTCATGATTATTATCAAACGAGGATGAACCATGATCTAAGAAGCTTTATTTGGAACCACTAATCAGTGGAGAATAACCAGGAAGTTGAATAAATCTCATAATTGTTGTGAGCAAGAAAATATCCCACCTTCTATCCAGATGAATCCATATTGGCCTGTTCGGACATATGCCATTATCTTCATGATTCTTATCAAACCAGGATGAAGCACGATCTAAGAAGCTTTATTTGGAACCACTAATCAGTGGAGAATAACCAGGAAGTTGAATAAATCTCGTAGGAGTTGTGAGGAAGAAGATATCCCACTTTCTATCCTGATGATTCCAGATTAGCCTGTTCGGAAATATGGCAATATCTTCATGATTCTTATCAAACCAGGATGAACCAATATGTAAGAAGCTTGATTGGGAACCAATAATCAGTGGAGAATAACCAGGAAGTTGAATAAATCTCATAGGAGTTGTAAGTAAGAAGATATCCCACTTTCTATCCAAATGATTCCAGATTAGCATGTTCGGACATATGGCAATATCTTCATGATTCTTATCAAACCAGGATGAACCACGATCTAAGAAGCTTTACTTGGAACCACTAAACAGTGGAGAATAACCAGGAAGTTGAATAAATCTCACAAGTGTTGTGAGCAAGAAGATATCCCACCTTCTATCCAGATGATTCCAGATTAGCCTTTTCGGACATATGCAATTATCTTCATGATTCTTATTAAACCAGGATGAACCAATACGTAAGAAGCTTGATTGGGAACCACTATTCAGTGGAGAATAACCAGGAAGTTAAATAAATCTCATAGGAGTTGTGAGTAAGAAGATATCCCACTTTCTATCCAGATGATTCCAGATTAGCTTGTTCGGACATATGGCAATATCTTCATGATTATTATCAAACCAGGATGAACCACGATCTAAGAAGCTTTATTTGGAACCACTAATCAGTGGAGAATAACCAGGAAGTTGAATAAATCTCATAAGTGTTGTGAGCAAGAAGATATCCCAACTTCTATCCAGATGAATCCAGATTAGCATGTTCGGACATATGCCATTATCTTCATGATTATTATCAAACCAGGATGAACCACGATCTAAGAAGCTTTATTTGGAACCACTAATCAGTGGAGAATAACCAGAAAGTTGAATAAATCTCATAGGAGTTGTGAGTAAGAAGATATCCCACTTTCTATCCAGATGATTCCAGATTAGCATATTCGGACATATGGCAATATCTTCATGATTCTTATCAAACCAGGATGAACCAATATGTAAAAAGCTTGATTGGGAACCACTAATAAGTGGAGATTAACCAGGAAGTTGAATAAATCTCATAGGAGTTGTGACTAAGAAGATGTCCCACTTTCTATCCAAATGATTCCAGATTAGCCTGTTCGGACATATGGCAATATCTTCATGATTCTTATCAAACCAGGACGAACCACGATCTAAGAAGCTTTATTTGGAACCACTAATCAGTGGAGAATAACAAGGAATTTGAATAAATCTCATAAGTGTTGTGAGCTAGAAGATATCCCACCTTCTATCCAGATGATTCCAGATTAGCCTCTTCGAACATATGCCATTATCTTCATGATTCTTATCAAACCAGGATGAACCACATTCTAAGAAGATTTATTTGGAACCAATAATCAGTGGAGAATAACTGGGAAGTTGAATAAATCTCATAGGAGTTGTGAGTAAGAAGATATCCCACTTTCTATCCAGATGATTCCAGATTAGCCTGTTCGGACCTATGTCAATAGCTTCATGATTCTTATCAAACCAGGATGAACCACGATCTAAGAAGCTTTATTTGGAACCACTAATCAGTGGAGAATAACCAGGAAGTTGAATAAATCTCATAAGTGTGTTTAGCAAGAAGACATCCCAACTTTTATCCAGATGATTCTAGATTAGCTTGTTCGGACATATGCCATTATCTTCATGATTCTTATCAAACCAGGATGAACCAATATGTAAGAAGCTTGATTGGGAACCACTAATCAGTGGAGAATAACCAGGAAGTTGAATAAATCTCATAGGAGTTGTGAGTAAGAAGATATCCCACTTTCTATCCAGGTGATTCCAGATTAGCCTGTTCGGACATATGTCAATATCTTCATGATTCTTATCAAACCAGGATGAACCACGATCTAAGAAGCTTTATTTGGAACCACTAATCAGTAGAGAATAACCAGGAAGTCAAATAAATCTCATAGGAGTTGTGAGTAAGAAGATATCCCACTTTCTATCCAGATGATTCCAGATTAGCATGTTCGGACGTATGCCATTATCTTCATGATTCTTATCAAACCAGGATAAACCACGATCTAAGAAGCTTTATTTGGAACCACTAATCAGTGGAGAATAACCAGGAAGTTGAATAAATCTCATAAGTGTGTTGAGCAAGAAGACATCCCACCTTCTATCCAGATGAATCCAGATTAGCATGTTCGGACATATGCCATTATCTTCATGATTATTATCAAACCAGGATGAACCACGATCTAAGAAGCTTTATTTGGAACCAATAATCAGTGGAGAATAACCAGAAATTTGAATAAATCTCATAGGAGTTGTGAGTAAGAAGATATCCCACTTTCTATCCAAATGATTCCAGATTAGCCTGTTCGGACATATGGCAATATCTTCATGATTCTTATCAAACCAGGATGAACCAATATGCAAGAAGCTTGATTGGGAAGCACTAGTAAGTGGAGATTGACCAGGAAGTTGAATAAATCTCATAGGAGTTGTGACTAAGAAGATGTCCCACTTTCTATCCAAATGATTCCAGATTAGCCTGTTCGGACATATGGCAATATCTTCATGATTCTTATCAAACCAGGACGAACCACGATCTAAGAAGCTTTATTTGGAACCACTAATCAGTGGAGAATAACAAGGAATTTGAATAAATCTCATAAGTGTTGTGAGCTAGAAGATATCCCACCTTCTATCCAGATGATTCCAGATTAGCCTGTTCGGACATATGCCATTATCTTCATGATTCTTATCAAACCAGGATGAACCACGATCTAAGAAGATTTATTTGGAACCAATAATCAGTGGAGAATAACTGGGAAGTTGAATAAATCTCATAGGAGTTGTGAGTAAGAAGATATCCCACTTTCTGTCCAGATGATTCCAGATTAGCCTGTTCGGACCTATGTCAATAGCTTCATGATTCTTATCAAACCATGATGAACCACGATCTAAGAAGCTTTATTTGGAACCACTAATCAGTGGAGAATAACCAGGAAGTTGAATAAATCTCATAAGTGTGTTGAGCAAGAAGACATCCCACCTTCTATCCAGATGATTCTAGATTAGCTTGTTCGGACATATGCCATTATCTTCATGATTCTTATCAAACCAGGATGAACCAATATGTAAGAAGCTTGATTGGGAACCACTAATCAGTGGAGAATAACCAGGAAGTTGAATAAATCTCATAGGAGTTGTGAGTAAGAAGATATCCCACTTTCTATCCAGGTGATTCCAGATTAGCCTGTTCGGACATATGGCAATATCTTCATGATTCTTATCAAACCAGGATGAACCACGATCTAAGAAGCTTTATTTGGAACCACTAATCAGTAGAGAATAACCAGGAAGTCAAATAAATCTCATAGGAGTTGTGAGTAAGAAGATATCCCACTTTCTATCCAGATGATTCCAGATTAGCATGTTCGGACATATGCCATTATCTTCATGATTCTTATCAAACCAGGATAAACCACGATCTAAGAAGCTTTATTTGGAACCACTAATCAGTGGAGAATAACCAGGAAGTTGAATAAATCTAATAAGTGTGTTGAGCAAGAAGATATTCCACGTTCTATCCATATGATTCCAGATTAGCCTGTTCGGACATATGCCATTATCTTCATGATTCTTATCAAACCAGGATGAACCAATATTGTTGGGGTCAAAAACGGTCACAACGAAATTAACTTTCGAAAATATTCCTTGAAAAAGATAATTCTCGTAAAAATTGCTTAAACTAATTTTTACGATAAAATTCTTGAATAGATTTGTCCGCAGCGTCGAAACTAGCTCCAATGGTTCGTGTTGACGAAGAAGTTAGTATCAAAACATTCGATAAAATTATATGTCTTAAGAATTTCTACGTTTTCAAGGAAAACTTATACGAAAAACTTATACGAAAAACTTGCTGGAAAATCTTGTTTTAAAAACAAGATTTTCTTAAATCAACGATTTAAGAAAATCAGCGATTTCTTAAAATCAACGATTTCTTCAATCTACGATTTCTTAAAAATCGGCTCCTTGCAAAAGGTTACGCGACTAAACAAAGTTCTCGTTAAAACACGATCATCGGAGATAACAAAAGATCGTTAAACCACGAGGATGCGGCTTGGATATAACCGGAAAGTTGAATAAATCTCAAGGATGAACCACGATCTAAGAATCTCTATTTGGAACCACTAATCAGGTGATAATAACCAGGAAGTTGAATAAATCATATAAGTGTTGTGAGCAAGAAGATATCCCACCGTCTATCCAGATGAATACAGATTAGCATGTTCGGACATATGCAATTATCTTCATGATTCTTATCAAACCAGGATGAACCACAATCTAAGAAGCTTTATTTGGAATCACTAATCAGTGGAGAATAACCAGGAAGTTGAATAAATCTCATAGGAGTTGTGAGTAAGAAGATATCCCACTTTCTATCCAGGTGATTCCAGATTAGTCTGTTCGGACATATGGCAATATCTTCATGATTCTTATCAAACCAGGATGAACCACGATCTAAGAATCTTTATTTGGCACCACTAATCAGTGGAGAATAACCAGAAAGTTAAATAAATCTCATAGGAGTTGAGAGTAAGAAGATATCCCACTTTCTATCCAGATGATTCCAGATTAGCCTGTTCGGACATATGCCATTATCTTCATGATTCTTATCAAACCAGGATGAATCAATATGTAAGAAGCTTGATTGGGAACCACTAATCAGTGGAGAATAACCAGGAAGTTGAATAAATCTCATAGGAGTTGTGAGTAAGAAGATATCCCACTTTCTATCCAGGTGATTCCAGATTAGTCTGTTCGGACATATGGCAATATCTTCATGATTCTTATCAAACCAGGATGAACCACGATCTAAGAAGCTTTATTTGGAACCACTAATCAGTGGAGAATAACCAGGAAGTTGAATAAATCTCATAGGAGTTGTGAGTAAGAAGATATCCCACTTTCTATCCAGATGATTCCAGATTAGCCTGTTCGGCCATATGGCAATATCTTCATGATTATTATCAAACCAGGATGAACCACGATCTAAGAATCTCTATTTTGAACCACTAATCAGTGGAGAATAACCAGGAAGTTGAATAAATCATATAAGTGTTGTGAGCAAGAAGATATCCCACCGTCTATCCAGATGAATACAAATTAGCTTGTTCGGACATATGCAATTATCTTCATGATTCTTATCAAACCAGGATGAACCACGATCTAAGAAGCTTTATTTGGAATCACTAATCAGTGGAGAATAACCAGGAAGTTGAATAAATCTCATAGGAGTTGTGAGTAAGAAGATATCCCACTTTCTATCCAGATGATTCCAGATTAGCATGTTCGGACATATGGCAATATCTTCATGATTCTTATCAAACCAGGATGAACCAATATGTAAGAAGCTTGATTGGGAACCATTAATCAGTGGAGAATAACCAGGAAGTTGAATAAATCTCATAGGAGTTGTGAGTAAGAAGATATCCCACTTTCTATTCAGATGATTCCAGATTAACCTGTTCGGACATATGCCATTATCTTCATGATTCTTATCAAACCAGGATGAACCAATATGTAAGAAGCTTGATTGGGAACCACTAATCAGTGGAGAATAACCAGGAAGTTGAATAAATCTCATAGGAGTTGTGAGTAAGAAGATATCCCACTTTCTATCCAGGTGATTTTAGATTAGTCTGTTCGGACATATGACAATATCTTCATGATTCTTATCAAACCAGGATGAACCACGATCTAAGAAGCTTTATTTGGAACCACTAATCAGTGGAGAATAACCAGGAAGTTGAATAAATCTCATAGGAGTTGTGAGTAAGAAGATATCCCACTTTCTATCCAGATGATTCCAGATTAGCCTGTTCGGACATATGGCAATATCTTCATGATTATTATCAAACCAGGATGAACCACGATCTAAGAATCTCTATTTGGAACCACTAATCAGTGGAGAATAACCAGGAAGTTGAATAAATCATATAAGTGTTGTGAGCAAGAAGATATCCCACCGTCTATCCAGATGAATACAGATTAGCCTGTTCGGACATATGCAATTATCTTCATGATTCTTATCAAACCAGGATGAACCACGATCTAAGAAGTTTTATTTGGAATCACTAATCAGTGGAGAATAACCAGAAAGTTGAATAAATCTCATAGGAGTTGTGAGTAAGAAGATATCCCGCTTTCTATCCAGATGATTTCAGATTAGCATGTTCGGACATATGGCAATATCTTCATGATTATTATCAAACCAGGATGAACCATGATCTAAGAAACTTTATTTGGTACCACTAATCAGTGGAGAATAACCAGGAAGTTGAATAAATCTCATAAGTGTTGTGAGCAAGAAGATATACCACCTTCTATCCAGATGATTCCGGATTAGCCTGTTCGGACATATACCATTATCTTCATGATTCTTATCAAACCAGGATTAATCACGATCTAAGAAGCTTTATTTGGAACCACTAATCAGTGGATAATTACCAGGAAGTTGAATAAATCTCATAGGAGTTGTAAGGAAGAAGATATCCCACTTTCTATCCAGATGATTCAATATTAGCCTGTTCGGACATATGGCAATAGCTTCATGATTCTTATCAAACCAGGATGAACCAATATGTAAGAAGCTTGATTGGGAACCACTAATCAGTGGAGAATAACCAGGAAGTTGAATAAATCTCATAGGAGTTGTGAGTAAGAAGATATCCGACTTTCTATCCAGATGATTCCAGATTAGCTTGTTCGGACATATGGCAATATCTTAATGATTCTTATCAAACCAGGATGAACCACGATCTAAGAAGCTTTATTTGGAACCACTAATCAGTGGAGAATAACCAGGAAGTGGAATAAATCTCATAAGTGTTGTGAGCAAGAAGATATCCCACCTTTTATCCAGATGATTCCAGATTAGCCTTCTCGGACATATGCCATTATCTTCATGATTCTTATCAAACCAGGATGAACCACGATCTAGGAAGCTTTATTTTGCACCACTAATCAGTGGAGAATAACCAGGAAGTTAAATAAATCTCATAGGAGTTTTGAGTAAGAAGATATCCCACTTTCTATCCAGATGATTCCAGATTAGCCTGTTCGGACATATGCCATTATCTTCATGATTTTTATCAAACCAGGATGAACCACGATCTAAGAAGCTTTATTTGGAACCACTATTCAGTGGAGAATAACCAGGAAGTGGAATAAATCTCATAAGTGTTGTGAGCAAGAAGATATCCCACCTTCTATCCAGATGATTCCAGATTAGCCTGTTCGGACATATGCCATTATCTTTATGATTCTTATCAAACCAGGATGAACCACGATCTAGGAAGCTTTATTTGGCACCACTAATCAGTGGAGAATAACCAGGAAGTTAAATAAATCTCATAGGAGTTTTGAGTAAGAAGATATCCCACTTTCTATCCAGATGATTCCAGATTAGCCTGTTCGGACCTATGGCAATAGCTTCATGATTCTTATCAAACCAGGATGAACCACGATCTAAGAAGCTTTTCTTGGAACCACTAATCAGTGGAGAATAACCAGGAAGTTGAATAAATCTCATAAGTGTTGTGAGCAAGAAGATATACCACCTTCTATCCAGATGATTCCAGATTAGCCTGTTCGGACATATGCCATTATCTTCATGATTCTTATCAAACCAGGATTAACCACGATCTTAGAAGCTTTATTTGGAACCACTAATCAGTGGATAATTACCAGGAAGTTGAATAAATCTCATAGGAGTTGTGAGTAAGAAGATATCCCACTTTCTATCCAGATGATTCCAGATTAGCATGTTCGGACATATGGCAATAGCTTCATGATTCTTATCAAACCAGGATGAACCAATATGTAAGAAGCTTGATTGGGAACCACTAATCAGTGGAGAATAACCAGGAAGTGAAATAAATCTCATAGGAGTTGTTAGTAAGAAGATATCCCACTTTCTATCCAGATGATTCCAGATTAGCATGTTCGGACATATGGCAATATCTTCATGATTCTTATCAAACCAGGATGAACCACGATCTAAGAAGCTTTATTTGGAACCACTAATCAGTGGAGAAAACCAGGAAGTGGAATAAATCTCATAAGTGTTGTGAGCAAGAAGATATCCAACCTTCTATCCAGATGATTCCAGATTAGCCTGTTCAGACATATGTCATTATCTTCATGATTCTTATCAAACCAGGATGAACCACGATCTAAGAAGCTTTATTTGGAACCACTAATCAGTGGAGAATAACCAGGAAGTTGAATAAATCTCATAGGAGTTGTGACTAAGAAGATATCCCACTTTCTATCTAGATGATTCCAGATTAGCTGTTCGGACCTATGGCAATAGCTTCATGATTCTTATCAAACCAGGATGAACCACGATCTAAGAAGTTTTATTTGGAACCAATAATCAGTGGAGAATAACCAGGAAGTTTAATAAATCTCATAAGTGTGTTGAGCAAGAAGATATCCCACGTTCTATCCAGATGATTCCAGATTAGCCTGTTCGGACATATGCCATTATCTTCATTATTCTTATCAAACCAGGATGTAAGAAGCTTGATTGGGAACCACTAATCAGTGGAGAATAACCAGGAAGTTAAATAAATATCATAGGAGTTGTGAGTAAGAAGATATCCCACTTTCTATCCAAATGATTCCAGATTAGCCTGTTCGGACATATGGCAATATCTTCATGATTCTTATCAAACCAGGATGAACCAATATGTAAGAAGCTTGATTGGGAACCACTAATCAGTGGAGAATAACCAGGAATTTGAATAAATCTCATAGGAGTTGTGAGTAAGAAGATATCCCACTTTCTATCCAGATGATTCCAGATTAGCCTGTTCGGACATATGGCAATATCTTCATGATTCTTATCAAACCAGGATGAACCACGATCTAAGAAGCTTTATTTGGCACCACTAATCAGTGGAGAATAACCAGGAAGTTAAATAAATCTCATAGGAGTTGTGAGTAAGAATATATCCCACTTTCTATCCAGATGATTCCAGATTAGCCTGTTCGGACATATGCCATTATCTTCATGATTCTTATCAAACCAGGATGAACGACAATCTAAGAAGCTTTATTTGGAACCACTAATCAGTGGAGAATAACCAGGAAGTTGAATAAATCTCATAGGATTTGTGAGTACGAAGATATCCACTTTCTATCCAGATGATTCCAGATTAGCCTGTTCGGACATATGGCAATATCTTCATGATTCTTATCAAACCAGGATGAACCAATATGTAAGAAGCTTGATTGGGAACCACTAATCAGTGGAGAATAACCAGGAATTTGAATAAATCTCATAGGAGTTGTGAGTAAGAAGATATCCCACTTTCTATCCAGATGATTCCAGATTAGCCTGTTTGGACATATGGCAATATCTTCATGATTCTTATCAAACCAGGATGAACCAATATGTAAGAAGATTGATTGAGAACCACTAATCAGTGGAGAATAACCAGGAAGTTGAATAAATCTCATAAGTGTTTTGAGCAAGAAGATATCCCACCTTATATCCAGATGATTCCAGATTAGCCTGTTCGGAGATATGCCATTATCTTCATGATTCTTATCAAACCAGGATGAACCAATATGTAAGAAGCATGATTGGGAACCACTAATCGGTGGAGAATAACCAGGAAGTTGAATAAATCTCATAGGAGTTGTGAGTAAGAATATATCTCACTTTCTATCCAGGTGATTCCAGATTAGCCTGTTCGGACATATGGCAATATCCTCATGATTCTTATCAAACCAGGATGAACCACGATCTAAGAATCTTTATTTGGCACCACTAATCAGTGGAGAATAACCAGAAAGTTAAATAAATCTCATAGGAGTTGTGAGTAAGAAGATATCCCACTTTCTATCCAGATGATTCCAGATTAGCCTGTTCGGACATATGCCATTATCTTCATGATTCTTATCAAACCAGGATGAACCAATATGTAAGAAGCTTGATTGGGAACCACTAATCAGTGGAGAATAACCAGGAAGTTGAATAAATCTCATAGGAGTTGTGAGTAAGAAGATATCCCACTTTCTATCCAGGTGATTCCAGTTTAGTCTGTTCGGACATATGGCAATATCTTCATGATTCTTATCAAACCAGG
>CM034036.1:24855778-24933148 GCA_019705995.1 Raphanus raphanistrum x Raphanus sativus
GAACCAATATGTAAGAAGCTTGATTGGGAACCACTAATCAGTGGAGAATAACCAGGAAGTTGAATAAATCTCATAATTGTTGTGAGCAAGAAGATATCCCACCTTCTATCCAGATGATTCCAGATTAGCCTTTTCGGACATATGCCATTATCTTCATGATTCTTATCAAACCAGGATGAACCACGATCTAAGAAGCTTTATTTGGAACCAGTAATAAGTGGAGAATAACCAGGAAGTTGAATAAATCTCATAATTGTTGTGAGCAAGAAGATATCCCACATTCTATCCAGATGATTCCAGATTAGCCTGTTCGGACATATGCCAATATCTTCATGATTCTTATCAAACCAGGATGAACCACGATCTAAAAAGCTTTATTTGGAACCAGTAATCAGTGGAGAATAACCAGGAAGTTAAATAAATTTCATAGGAGTTGTGAGTAAGAAGATATCCCACTTTCTATCCAGATGATTCCAGATTAGCCTGTACGGACATATGGCAATAGCTTCATGATTCTTATCAAACCAGGATGAACCAATATGTAAGAAGCTTGATTGGGAACCACTAATCAGTGAAGAATAACCAGGAAGTTGAATAAATATCATAGGAGTTGTGAGTAAGAAGATATCCCACTTTCTATCCAGATGATTCCAGATTAGCCTGTTCGGACATATGACAATATCTTCATGATTCTTATCAAACCAGGATGAACCACGATCTAAGAAGCTTTATTTGGAACCAATAATCAGTGGAGAATAACCAGGAAGTTGAATAAAAAACATAAGTGTTGTGAGCAAGAAGATATCCCACCTTCTATCCAGATGATTCCAGATTAGCCTGTTCAGACATATGCTATTATCTTCAAGATTTTCCTTATCAAACCATGATGAACCACGTTCTAAGAAGCTTTATTTGGAACCACTAATCAGTGGAGAATAACCGGGAAGTTGAATAAATATCATAGGAGTTGTGAATAAGAAGATATCCCACTTTCTATCCAGATGATTCCAGATTAGCCTTTTCGGACATATGGCAATATCTTCATGATTATTATCAAACCAGGATGAACCACGATCAAAGAAGCTTTATTTGGAACCACTAATCAGTGGAGAATAACCAGCAAGTTGAATAAATCTCATAAGTGTTGTGAGCAAGAAGATATACCACCTTCTATCCCGATGATTCCAGATTAACCTGTTCGGACATATGCCATTATCTTCATGATTCTTATCAAACAAGGATTAACCAGGATCTAAGAAGCTTTATTTGGAACCACTAATCAGTGGAGAATAACCAGGAATTTAAATAAATCTCATAGGAGTTGTGAGTAAGAAGATATCCCACTTTCTATCCAGATGATTCCAGATTAGCCTGTACGGACATATGGCAATAGCTTCATGATTCTTATCAAACCAGGATGAACCAATATGTAAGAAGCTTGATTGGGAACCACTAATCAGTGGAGAATAACCAGGAAGTTGAAAAAATCTTATAGGAGTTGTGAGTAAGAAGATATCCCACTTTCTATCCAGATGATTCCAGATTAGTCTGTTCGGACATATGGCAATATCTTCATGATTCTTATCAAACCAGGATGAACCACGATCTAAGAAGCTTTATTTGGAACCACTAATCAATGGAGAATAACCAGAAAGTTGAATAAATCTCATAAGTGTTGTGAGAAAGAAGATATCCCACCTTTTATCCAGATGATTCCAGATTAGCCTGTTCGGACATATGTTATTATCTTCATGATTCTTCTTATCAAACCAGCATGAACCACGATCTAAGAAGCTTTATTTGGAACCACTATTCAGTGGAGAATAACCAGGAAGTTGAATAAATCTCATAGGAGTTGTGAGTAAGAAGATATCCCACTTTCTATCCAGATGATTCCAGATTAGCCTATTCGGACATATGGCGATATCTTCATGATTCTTATCAAACCACGATGAACCAATATGTAAGAAGCTTGATTGGGAACCACTAATCAGTGGAGAATAACCAGGAAGTTGAAAAAATCTCATAGGAGTTGTGAGCAAGAAGATATCCCACCTTCTATCCAGATGATTCCAGATTAGCCTGTTCGGACATATGCCATTATCTTCATGATTCTTATCAAACCAGGATGAACCACGATCTAAGAAGCTTTATTTGGAACCACTATTCAGTGGAGAATAACCAGGAAGTTAAATAAATCTCATAGGAGTTGTGAGTAAGAAGATATCCCACTTTCTATCCAAATGATTCCAGATTAGCCTGTTCGGACATATGGCAATATCTTCATGATTCTTATCAAACCAGGAGGAACCACGATCTAAGAAGCTTCATTTGGAACCACTAATCAGTGGAGAATAACCTGGAAGTTGAATAAATATCATAAGTGTGTTGAGCAAGAAGATATCCCACCTTCTATCCAAATGATTCCAGATTAGCATGTTCGGACATATGCCATTATCTTCATGATTCTTATCAAACCAGGATCAACCAATATGTAAGAAGCTTGATTGGGAACCAATAATCAGTGGAGAATAACCAGGAAGTTGAATAAATCTCATAAGTGTTGTGAGCAAGAAGATATTCCCCCTTCTATCCAGATGATTCCAGATTAGCCTGTTCGGACATATGCCATTATCTTCATAATTCTTATCAAACCAGGATGAACCACGATCTAAGAAGCTTTATTTGGAACCAATAATCAGTGGAGAATAACCAGGAAGTTGAATAAACCTCAAAAGTGTTGTGAGCAAGAAGATATCCCACCTTCTATCCAGATGATTCCAGATTAGCCTGTTCGGACATATGCCATTATCTTCATGATTCTTATCAAACCAGGATGAACCACGATCTAAGAAGCTTTATTTGGAACCACTAATCAGTGTAGAATAACCAGAAAGTTGAATAAATCTCAGAGGAGTTGTGAGTAAGAAGATATCCCACTTTCTATCCAGATGATTCCAGATTAGCCTGTTCGGACATATGGCAATATCTTCATGATTATTATCAAACCAGGATGAACCACGATCTAAGAAGCTTTATTTGGAACCACTAATCAGTGTAGAATAACCAGAAAGTTAAATAAATCTCAGAGGAGTTGTGAGTAAGAAGATATCCCACTTTCTATCCAGATGATTCTAGATTAGCCTGTTCGGACATATGGCAATATCTTTATGATTCTTATCAAACCAGGATGAACCACGATCTAAGAAGCTTTATTTGGAACCACTAATCACTGGAGAAGAACCAGGAAGTTGAATAAATCTCATAAGTGTTGTGAGCAAGAAGATATCCCACCTTTTATCCAGATGATTCCAGATTAGCCTGTTCGGACATATGCTATTATCTTCATGATTCTTCTTATCAAACCATGATGAACCATGATCTAAGAAGCTTTATTTGGAACCACTAATCAGTGGAGAATAACCAGGAAGTTGAATAAACCTCATAAGTGTTGTGAGCAAGAAGATATCCCATCTTCTATCCAGATGATTCCAGATTAGCCTGTTCGGACATATGCCATTATCTTCATGATTCTTATCAAACCAGGATGAACCACAATCTAAGAAGCTTTATTTAGAACCACTATTCAGTGGAGAATAACCAGGAAGTTAAATAAATCTCATAGGAGTTGTGAGTAAGAAGATATCCCACTTTCTATCCAGATTAGCCTGTTCGGACATATGGCAATATCTTCATGATTCTTATCAAACCAGGATGAACCACGATCTAAGAAGCTTCATTTGGAACCACTAATCAGTGGAGAATAACCTGGAAGTTGAATTAATCTCATAAGTGTGTTGAGCAAGAAGATATCCCACCTTCTATCCAAATGATTCCAGATTAGCATGTTCGGACATATGCCATTATCTTCATGATTCTTATCAAACCAGGATCAACCAATATGTAAGAAGCTTGATTGGGAACCACTAATCAGTGGAGAATAACCAGGAAGTTGAATAAATCTCATAAGTGTTGTGAGCAAGAAGATATTCCCCCTTCTATCCAGATGATTCCAGATTAGCCTGTTCGGACATATGCCATTATCTTCATAATTCTTATCAAACCAGGATGAACCACGATCTAAGAAGCTTTATTTGGAACCACTAATCAGTGGAGAATAACCAGGAAGTTGAATAAACCTCATAAGTGTTGTGAGCAAGAAGATATCCCACCTTCTATCCAGATGATTCCAGATTAGCCTGTTCGGACATATGGCAATATCTTCATGATTATTATCAAACCAGGATGAACCACGATCAAAGAAGCTTTATTTGGAACCACTAATCAGTGGAGAACAACCAGGAAGTTGAATAAATCTCATAAGTGTTGTGAGCAAGAAGATATACCACCTTCTATCCCGATGATTCCAGATTAACTTGTTCGGACATATGCCATTATCTAAATGATTCTTATCAAACAAGGATTAACCAGGATCTAAGAAGCTTTATTTGGAACCACTAATCAGTGGAAAATAACCAGGAATTTAAATAAATCTCATAGGAGTTGTGAGTAAGAAGATATCCCACTTTCTATCCAGATGATTCCAGATTAGCCTGTACGGACATATGGCAATAGCTTCATGATGCTTATCAAACCAGGATGAACCAATATGTAAAAAGCTTGATTGGGAACCACTAATCAGTGGAGAATAACCAGGAAGTTGAAAAAATCTCATAGGAGTTGTGAGTAAGAAGATATCCCACTTTCTATCCAGATGATTCTAGATTAGCCTGTTCGGACATATGGCAATATCTTCATGATTCTTATCAAACCAGGATGAACCACGATCTAAGAAGCTTTATTTGGAACCACTAATCAATGGAGAAGAACCAGGAAGTTGAATAAATCTCATAAGTGTTGTGAGCAAGAAGATATCCCACCTTTTATCCAGATGATTCCAGATTAGCCTGTTCGGACATATGCTATTATCTTCATGATTCTTCTTATCAAACCATGATGAACCATGATCTAAGAAGATTTATTTGGAACCACTAATCAGTGGAGATTAACCAGGAAGTTGAATAAACCTCATAAGTGTTGTGAGCAAGAAGATATCCCACCTTCTATCCAGATGATTCCAGATTAGCCTGTTCGGACATATGCCATTATCTTCATGATTCTTATCAAACCAGGATGAACCACGATCTAAGAAGCTTTATTTGGAACCACTAATCAGTGTAGAATAACCAGGAAGTTGAATAAATCTCAGAGGAGTTGTGAGTAAGAATATATCCCACTTTCTATCCAGATGATTCCTGATTAGCCTGTTCGGACATATGGCAATATCTTCATGATTATTATCAAACCAGGATGAACCATGATCAAAGAAGCTTTATTTGGAACCACTAATCAGTGGAGAATAACCAGGAAGTTGAATAAATCTCTTAAGTGTTGTGAGCAAGAAGATATACCACCTTCTATCCCGATGATTCCAGATTAACCTGTTCGGACATATGCCATTATCTTCATGATTCTTATCAAACAAGGATTAACCAGGATCTAAGAAGATTTATTTGGAACCACTAATCAGTGGACAATAACCAGTAATTTAAATAAATCTCATAGGAGTTGTGAGTAAGAATATATCCCACTTTCTATCCAGATGATTCCAAATTAGCCTGTACGGACATATGGCAATAGCTTCATGATTCTTATCAAACCAGGATGAAACAATATGTAAGAAGCTTGATTGGGAAGCACTAATCAGTGGAGAATAACCAGGAAGTTGAAAAAATCTCATAGGAGTTGTGAGTAAGAAGATATCTCACTTTCTATCCAGATGATTCCAGATTAGCCTGTTCGGACATATGGCAATATCTTCATGATTCTTATCAAACCAGGATGAACCATGATCTAAGAAGCTTTATTTGGAACCACTAATCAATGGAGAATAACCAGGAAGTTGAATAAATCTCATAAGTGTTGTGAGCAAGAAGATATCCCACCTTTTATCCAGATGATTCCAGATTAGCCTGTTCGGACATATGCTATTATCTTCATGATTCTTCTTATCAAACCAGGATGAACCACGATATAAGAAGCTTTATTTGGAACCACTAATCAGTGGAGAATAACCAGGAAGTTAAATAAATAAGTGTTGTGATCAAGAAGATATCCCACCTTCTATCCAGATGATTCCAGATTAGTCTGTTCGGACATATGGCATTATCTTCATGATTCTTATCAAACCAGGATGAACCACGATCTAAGAAGCTTTATTTGGAACCACTAACCAGTGGAGAATAACTAGGAAGTTGAATAAATCTCATAGGAGTTGTGAGTAAGAAGATATCCCACTTTCTATCCAGATGATTCCAGATTAGCCTGTTCGGACATGTGGCAATATCTTCATGATTCTTATCAAACCAGGATGAACCACGATCTAAGAAGTTTTATTTGGAACCACTATTCAGTGGAGAATAACCAGGAAGTTAAATAAATATCATAGGAGTTGTGAGTAAGAAGATATCCCACTTTCTATCCAGACGATTCCAGATTAGCCTGTTCGGACATATGGCAATATCTTCATGATTCTTATCAAACCAGGATGAACCACGATCTAAGAAGCTTTATTTGGAACCACTAATCATTGGAGAATAACCAGGAAATTGAATAAATCTCATAAGTGTTGTGAGCAAGAAGATATCCCACCTTCTATCCAGATGATTCCATATTAGCCTGTTCGGACATATGCCATTATCTTCATGATTCTTATCAAACCAGGATGAACCACGATCTAAGAAGCTTTATTTGGAACCACTAATCAGTGGATAATAACCAGGAATTTTAATAAATCTCATAAGTGTGTTGATCAAGAAGATATCCCACCTTTTATCCAGATGATTCCAGATTAGCATGTTCGGACATATGCCATTATCTTCATGAATCTTATCAAACCAGGATGAACCAATATGTAAGAAGCTTGATTGGGAACCACTAATCAGTGGAGAATAACCATGAAGTTGAATAAATCTCATAAGTGTTGTGAGGAAGAAAATATTCCACCTCCTATCCAGATGATTCCAGATTAGCCTGTTCGGACATATGGCAATATCTTCATGATTCTTATCAAACCACGATGAACCACGATCTAAGAAGCTTTATTTGGAACCAATAATCAGTGGAGAATAACCAGGAAGTTGAATAAACCTCATAAGTGTTGTGAGCAAGAAGATATCCCACCTTCTATCCAGATGATTCCAGATTAGCCTGTTCGGACATATGCCATTATCTTCATGATTCTTATCAAACCAGGATGAACCACGATCTAAGAAGCTTTATTTGGAACCACTATTCAGTGGAGAATAACAAGGAAGTTAAATAAATCTCATAGGAGTTGTGAGTAAGAAGATATCCCACTTTCTATCCAGATGATTCCAGATTAGCCTGTTCGGACATATGGCAATATCTTCATGATTCTTATCAAACCAGGATGAACCACGATCTAAGAAGCTTCATTTGGAACCACTAATCAGTGGAGAATAACCTGGAAGTTGAATAAATATCATAAGTGTGTTGAGCAAGAAGATATCCCACCTTCTATCCAAATGATTCCAGATTAGCATGTTCGGACATATGCCATTATCTTCATGATTCTTATCAAACCAGGATCAACCAATATGTAAGAAACTTGATTGGGAACCACTAATCAGTGGAGAATAACCAGGAAGTTGAATAAATCTCATAAGTGTTGTGAGCAAGAAGATATTCCCCCTTCTATCCAGATGATTCCAGATTAGCCTGTTCGGACATATGCCATTATCTTCATAATTCTTATCAAACCAGGATGAACCACGATCTAAGAAGCTTTATTTGGAACCAATAATCAGTGGAGAATAACCAGGAAGTTGAATAAACCTCATAAGTGTTGTGAGCAAGAAGATATCCCACCTTCTATCCAGATGATTCCAGATTAGCCTGTTCGGACATATGCCATTATCTTCATGATTCTTATCAAACCAGGATGAACCACGATCTAAGAAGCTTTATTTGGAACCACTAATCAGTGTAGAATAACCAGAAAGTTGAATAAATCTCAGAGGAGTTGTGAGTAAGAAGATATCCCACTTTCTATCCAGATGATTCCAGATTAGCCTGTTCGGACATATGGCAATATCTTCATGATTATTATCAAACCAGGATGAACCATGATCAAAGAAGCTTTATTTGGAACCACTAATCAGTGGAGAATAACCAGGAAGTTGAATAAATCTCATAAGTGTTGTGAGCAGGAAGATATACCACCTTCTATCCCGATGATTCCAGATTAACTTGTTCGGACATATGCCATTATCTAAATGATTCTTATCAAACAAGGATTAACCAGGATCTAAGAAGCTTTATTTGGAACCACTAATCAGTGGACAATAACCAGGAATTTAAATAAATCTCATAGGAGTTGTGAGTAAGAAGATATCCCACTTTCTATCCAGATGATTCCAGATTAGCATGTACGGACATATGGCAATAGCTTCATGATTCTTATCAAACCAGGATGAACCAATATGTAAAAAGCTTGATTGGGAACCACTAATCAGTGGAGAATAACCAGGAAGTTGAAAAAATCTCATAGGAGTTGTGAGTAAGAAGATATCCCACTTTCTATCCAGATGATTCTAGATTAGCCTGCTCGGACATATGGCAATATCTTCATGATTCTTATCAAACCAGGATGAACCACGATCTAAGAAGCTTTATTTGGAACCACTAATCAATGGAGAAGAACCAGGAAGTTGAATAAATCTCATAAGTCTTGTGAGCAAGAAGATATCCCACCTTTTATCCAGATGATTCCGGATTAGCCTGTTCGGACATATGCTATTATCTTCATGATTCTTCTTATCAAACCATGATGAACCATGATCTAAGAAGCTTTATTTGGAACCACTAATCAGTGGAGAATAACCAGGAAGTTGAATAAACCTCATAAGTGTTGTGAGCAAGAAGATATCCCACCTTCTATCCAGATGATTCCAGATTAGCCTTTTCGGACATATGCCATTATCTTCATGATTCTTATCAAACCAGGATGAACCACGATCTAAGAAGCTTTATTTGGAACCACTAATCAGTGTAGAATAACCAGAAAGTTGAATAAATCTCAGAGGAGTTGTGAGTAAAAGATATCCCACTTTCTATCCAGATGATTCCAGATTAGCCTGTTCGGACATATGGCAATATCTTCATGATTATTATCAAACCAGGATGAACCACGATCAAAGAAGCTTTATTTGGAACCACTAATCAGTGGAGAATAACCAGGAAGTTGAATAAATCTCATAAGTGTTGTGAGCAGGAAGATATACCACCTTCTATCCCGATGATTCCAGATTAACTTGTTCGGACATATGCCATTATCTAAATGATTCTTATCAAACAAGGATTAACCAGGATCTAAGAAGCTTTATTTGGAACCACTAATCAGTGGACAATAACCAGGAATTTAAATAAATCTCATAGGAGTTGTGAGTAAGAAGATATCCCACTTTCTATCCAGATGATTCCAGATTAGCTGTACGGACATATGGCAATAGCTTCATGATTCTTATCAAACCAGGATGAACCAATATGTAAAAAGCTTGATTGGGTACCACTAATCAGTGGAGAATAACCAGGAAGTTGAAAAAATCTCATAGGAGTTGTGAGTAAGAAAATATCCCACTTTCTATCCAGATGATTCTAGATTAGCCTGTTCGGACATATGGCAATATCTTCATGATTCTTATCAAACCAGGATGAACCACGATCTAAGAAGCTTTATTTGGAACCACTAATCAATGGAGAAGAACCAGGAAGTTGAATAAATCTCATAAGTGTTGTGAGCAAGAAGATATCCCACCTTTTATCCAGATGATTCCAGATTAGCCTGTTCGGACATATGCTATTATCTTCATGATTCTTCTTATCAAACCATGATGAACCATGATCTAAGAAGCTTTATTTGGAACCACTAATCAGTGGAGAATAACCAGGAAGTTGAATAAACCTCATAAGTGTTGTGAGCAAGAAGATATCCCACCTTCTATCCAGATGATTCCAGATTAGCCTGTTCGGACATATGCCATTATCTTCATGATTCTTATCAAACCAGGATGAACCACGATCTAAGAAGCTTTATTTGGAACCACTAATCAGTGTAGAATAACCAGGAAGTTGAATAAATCTCAGAGGAGTTGTGAGTAAGAATATATCCCACTTTCTATCCAGATGATTCCAGATTAGCCTGTTCGGACATATGGCAATATCTTCATGATTATTATCAAACCAGGATGAACCACGATCAAAGAAGCTTTATTTGGAACCACTAATCAGTGGAGAATAACCAGGAAGTTGAATAAATCTCATAAGTGCTGTGAGCAAGAAGATATACCACCTTCTATCCCGATGATTCCAGATTAACCTGTTCGGACATATGCCATTATCTTCATGATTCTTATCAAACAAGGATTAACCAGGATCTAAGAAGCTTTATTTGGAACCACTAATCAGTGGACAATAACCAGGAATTTAAATAAATCTCATAGGAGTTGTGAGTAAGAAGATATCTCAATTTCTATCCAGATGATTTCAGATTAGCCTGTACGGACATATGGCAATAGCTTCATGATTCTTATCAAACCAGGATGAAACAATATGTAAGAAGCTTGATTGGGAACCACTAATCAGTGGAGAATAACCAGGAAGTTGAAAAAATCTCATAGGAGTTGTGAGTAAGAAGATATCTCACTTTTTATCCAGATGATTCCAGATTAGCCTGTTCGGACATATGCTATTATCTTCATGATTCTTCTTATCAAACCAGGATGAACCACGATCTAAGAAGCTTTATTTGGAACCACTAATCAGTGGAGAATAACCAGGAAGTTAAATAAATAAGTGTTGTGATCAAGAAGATATCCCACCTTCTATCCAGATGATTCCAGATTAGCCTGTTCAGACATATGGCATTATCTTCATGATTCTTATCAAACCAGGATGAACCACGATCTAAGAAGCTTTATTTGGAACCAATAACCAGTGGAGAATAACCAGGAAGTTGAATAAATCTCATAGGAGTTGTGAGTAAGAAGATATCCCACTTTCTATCCAGATGATTCCAGATTAGCCTGTTCGGACATATGGCAATATCTTCATGATTCTTATCAAACCAGGATGAACCACGATCTAAGAAGCTTTATTTGGAACCACTAATCAGTGGAGAATAACCGGGAAGTTGAATAAATCTCATAGGAGTTGTGAGTAAGAAGATATCCCACTTTCTATCCAGATGATTCCAGATTAGCCTGTTCGGACCTATGGCAATAGCTTCATGATTCTTATCAAACCAGGATGAACCACGATCTAAGAAGCTTTATTTGGAACCACTAATCTGTGGAGAATAACCTGGAAGTTGAATAAATCTCATAAGTGTTTTGAACAAGAAGATATCCCACCTTCTATCCAGATGATTCCAGATTAGCATGTTCGGACATATGCCATTATCTTCATGATTCTTATCAAACCAGGATGAACCAATATGTAAGAAGCTTGATTGGGAACCACTAATCAGTGAAGAATAACCATGAAGTTGAATAAATCTCATAAGTGTTGTGAGGAAGAAGATATTCCACCTCCTATCCAGATGATTCCAGATTAGCCTGTTCGGACATATGGCAATATCTTCATGATTCTTATCAAACCAGGATGAACCACGATCTAAGAAGCGTTATTTGGAACCACTAATCAGTGGAGAATAACCAGGAAGTTGAATAAATCTCATAGGAGTTATGAGTAAGAAGATATCCCACTTTCTATCCAGATGATTCCAGATTAGCCTGTTCGGACATATGCCATTATCTTCATGATTCTTATCAAACAAGGATTAACCAGGATCTAAGAAGCTTTATTTGGAACCACTAATCAGTGGACAATAACCAGGAATTTAAATAAATCTCATAGGAGTTTTGAGCAAGAAGATATCCCACTTTCTATCCAGATGATTCCAGATTAGCCTGTTCGGACATATGGCAATATCTTCATGATTCTTATCAAACCAGGATGAACCACGATCTAAGAAGCTTTATTTGGAACCACTAATCAGTGGAAAATAACCAGGAAGTTGAATAAATCTCATAAGTGTTGTGAGCAAGAAGATATCCCACCTTCTATCCAGATGATTCCAGATTAGCCTGTTCGGACATATGCTATTATCTTCATGATTCTTCTTATCAAACCATGATGAACCACGATCTAAGAAGCTTTATTTGGAACCACTAATCAGTGGAGAATAACCAGGAAGTTGAATAAATCTCATAAGTGTTGTGAGCAAGAAGATATCCCACCTTCTATCCAGATGATTCCAGATTAACCTGTTCGAACATATCCTATTATCTTCATGATTCTTCTTATCAAACCATGATGAACCACGATCTAAGAAGCTTTATTTGGAACCACTAATCAGTGGAGAATAACCGGGAAGTTGAATAAATCTCATAGGAGTTGTGAATAAGAAGATATCCCACTTTCTATCCAGATGATTCCAGATTAGCCTGTTCGGACCTATGGCAATTGCTTCATAATTCTTATCGAACCAGGATGAACCACGATCTAAGAAGCTTTATTTGGAACCACTAATCAGTGGAGAATAACCAGGAAGTTGAATAAATCTCATAAGTGTTGTGAGCAAGAAGATATCCCACCTTCTATCCAGATGATTCCAGATTAGCCTGTTCGGACATATGCTATTATCTTCATGATTCTTCTTATCAAACCATGATGAACCACGATCTAAGAAGCTTTATTTGGAACCACTAATCAGTGGAGAATAACCAGGAAGTTGAATAAATCTCATAAGTGTTGTGAGCAAGAAGATATCCCACCTTCTATCCAGATGATTCCAGATTAACCTGTTCGAACATATCCTATTATCTTCATGATTCTTCTTATCAAACCATGATGAACCACGATCTAAGAAGCTTTATTTGGAACCACTAATCAGTGGAGAATAACCGGGAAGTTGAATAAATCTCATAGGAGTTGTGAATAAGAAGATATCCCACCTTCTATCCAGATGATTCCAGATTAGCCTGTTCGGACATATGCCATTATCTTCATGATTCTTATCAAACCAGGATGAACCAATATGTAAGAAGCTTGATTGGGAACCACTAATCAGTGGAGAATAACCAGGAAGTTGAATAAATCTCATAATTGTTGTGAGTAAGAAGATATCCCACCTTCTATCCAGAAGATTCCAGATTAGCCTGTTCGGACATATGCCATTATCTTCATGACTCTTATCAAACCAGGATGAACCACGATCTAAGAAGCTTTATTTGGAACCACTAATCAGTGGAGAATAACCGTGAAGTTGAATAAATCTCATAGGAGTTGTGAGTAAGAAGATATCCCACTTTCTATCCAGATGATTCCAGATTAGCCTGTTCGGACCTATGGCAATAGCTTCATGATTCTTATTAAACCCGGATGAACCACGATCTAAGAAACTTTATTTGGAACCACTAATCAGTGGAGAATAACCAGGAAGTTGAATAAATCTCATAATTGTTGTGAGCAAGAAGATATCCCACCTTCTATCCAGATGATTCCAGATTAACCTGTTCGGACATATGCCATTATCTTCATGATTCTTATCAAACCAGGATGAACCACGATCTAAGAAGCTTTATTTGGAACCAATAATATGTGGAGAATAACCGGGAAGTTGAATAAATCTCATAATTGTTGTGAGCAAGAAGATATCCCACCTTCTATCTAGATGATTCCAGATTAGCCTTTTCAGACATATGCCATTATCTTCATGATTCTTATCAAACCAGGATGAACCACGATCTAAGAAGCTTTATTTGGAACCACTAATAAGTGGAGAATAACCAGAAAGTTGAATAAATCTCATAATTGTTGTGAGCAAGAAGATATCCCACATTCTATCCATATGATTCCAGATTAGCATGTTCGGACATATGACAATATCTTCATGATTCTTATCAAACCAGGATGAACCACGATCTAAGAAGCTTTATTTGGAACCACTAATCAGTGGAGAATAACCAGGAAGTTGAATAAATCTCATAAGTGTGTTGAGCAAGAAGATATCCCACCTTCTATCCAGATGATTCCAGATTAGCCTGTTCGGACATATGCCATTATCTTCATGATTCTTATCAAACCAGGATGAACCAATATGTAAGAAGCTTGATTGGGAACCACTAATCAGTGGAGAATAACCAGGAAGTTGAATAAATCTCATAATTGTTGTGAGCAAGAAGATATCGCACTTTCTATCCAGATGATTCCAGATTAGCCTGTTCGGACATATGCCATTATCTTCATGATTCTTATCAAACCAGGATGAACCACGATCTAAGAAGCTTTATTTGGAACAACTAATCAGTGGAGAATAACCGGGAAGTTGAGTAAATCTCATAGGAGTTGTGAGTAAGAAGATATCCCACTTTCTATCCAGATGATTCCAGATTAGCCTGTTCGGACCTATGGCAATAGCTTCATGATTCTTATCAAACCAGGATGAACCACGATCTAAGAAGCTTTATTTGGAACCACTAATCTGTGGAGAATAACCTGGAAGTTGAATAAATCTCATAAGTGTTTTGAACAAGAAGATATCCCACCTTCTATCCAGATGATTCCAGATTAGCATGTTCGGACATATGCCATTATCTTCATGATTCTTATCAAACCAGGATGAACCAATATGTAAGAAGCTTGATTGGGAACCACTAATCAGTGAAGAATAACCATGAAGTTGAATAAATCTCATAAGTGTTGTGAGGAAGAAGATATTCCACCTCCTATCCAGATGATTCCAGATTAGCCTGTTCGGACATATGGCAATATCTTCATGATTCTTATCAAACCAGGATGAACCACGATCTAAGAAGCGTTATTTGGAACCACTAATCAGTGGAGAATAACCAGGAAGTTGAATAAATCTCATAGGAGTTGTGAGTAAGAAGATATCCCACTTTCTATCCAGATGATTCCAGATTAGCCTGTTCGGACATATGCCATTATCTTCATGATTCTTATCAAACAAGGATTAACCAGGATCTAAGAAGCTTTATTTGGAACCACTAATCAGTGGACAATAACCAGGAATTTAAATAAATCTCATAGGAGTTTTGAGCAAGAAGATATCCCACTTTCTATCCAGATGATTCCAGATTAGCCTGTTCGGACATATGGCAATATCTTCATGATTCTTATCAAACCAGGATGAACCACGATCTAAGAAGCTTTATTTGGAACCACTAATCAGTGGAGAATAACCAGGAAGTTGAATAAATCTCATAAGTGTTGTGAGCAAGAAGATATCCCAACTTCTATCCAGATGATTCCAGATTAGCCTGTTCGGACATATGCTATTATCTTCATGATTCTTCTTATCAAACCATGATGAACCACGATCTAAGAAGCTTTATTTGGAACCACTAATCAGTGGAGAATAACCAGGAAGTTGAATAAATCTCATAAGTGTTGTGAGCAAGAAGATATCCCACCTTCTATCCAGATGATTCCAGATTAACCTGTTCGAACATATCCTATTATCTTCATGATTCTTCTTATCAAACCATGATGAACCACGATCTAAGAAGCTTTATTTGGAACCACTAATCAGTGGAGAATAACCGGGAAGTTGAATAAATCTCATAGGAGTTGTGAATAAGAAGATATCCCACTTTCTATCCAGATGATTCCAGATTAGCCTGTTCGGACCTATGGCAATTGCTTCATAATTCTTATCGAACCAGGATGAACCACGATCTAAGAAGCTTTATTTGGAACCACTAATCAGTGGAGAATAACCAGGAAGTTGAATAAATCTCATAAGTGTTGTGAGCAAGAAGATATCCCACCTTCTATCCAGATGATTCCAGATTAGCCTGTTCGGACATATGCTATTATCTTCATGATTCTTCTTATCAAACCATGATGAACCACGATCTAAGAAGCTTTATTTGGAACCACTAATCAGTGGAGAATAACCGGGAAGTTGAATAAATCTCATAGGAGTTGTGAATAAGAAGATATCCCACTTTCTATCCAGATGATTCCAGATTAGCCTGTTCGGACCTATGGCAATTGCTTCATAATTCTTATCGAACCAGGATGAACCACAATCTAAGAAGCTTTATTTGGAACCACTAATCAGTGGAGAATAACCAGGAAGTTGAATAAATCTCATAAGTGTTGTGAGCAAGAAGATATCCCACCTTCTATCCAGATGATTCCAGATTAGCCTGTTCGGACATATGCTATTATCTTCATGATTCTTCTTATCAAACCATGATGAACCACGATCTAAGAAGCTTTATTTGGAACCACTAATCAGTGGAGAATAACCAGGAAGTTGAATAAATCTCATAAGTGTTGTGAGCAAGAAGATATCCCACCTTCTATCCAGATGATTCCAGATTAACCTGTTCGAACATATCCTATTATCTTCATGATTCTTCTTATCAAACCATGATGAACCACGATCTAAGAAGCTTTATTTGGAACCACTAATCAGTGGAGAATAACCGGGAAGTTGAATAAATCTCATAGGAGTTGTGAATAAGAAGATATCCCACCTTCTATCCAGATGATTCCAGATTAGCCTGTTCGGACATATGCCATTATCTTCATGATTCTTATCAAACCAGGATGAACCAATATGTAAGAAGCTTGATTGGGAACCACTAATCAGTGGAGAATAACCAGGAAGTTGAATAAATCTCATAATTGTTGTGAGTAAGAAGATATCCCACCTTCTATCCAGAAGATTCCAGATTAGCCTGTTCGGACATATGCCATTATCTTCATGATTCTTATCAAACCAGGATGAACCACGATCTAAGAAGCTTTATTTGGAACCACTAATCAGTGGAGAATAACCGTGAAGTTGAATAAATCTCATAGGAGTTGTGAGTAAGAAGATATCCCACTTTCTATCCAGATGATTCCAGATTAGCCTGTTCGGACCTATGGCAATAGCTTCATGATTCTTATTAAACCCGGATGAACCACGATCTAAGAAACTTTATTTGGAACCACTAATCAGTGGAGAATAACCAGGAAGTTGAATAAATCTCATAATTGTTGTGAGCAAGAAGATATCCCACCTTCTATCCAGATGATTCCAGATTAACCTGTTCGGACATATGCCATTATCTTCATGATTCTTATCAAACCAGGATGAACCACGATCTAAGAAGCTTTATTTGGAACCAATAATATGTGGAGAATAACCGGGAAGTTGAATAAATCTCATAATTGTTGTGAGCAAGAAGATATCCCACCTTCTATCTAGATGATTCCAGATTAGCCTTTTCAGACATATGCCATTATCTTCATGATTCTTATCAAACCAGGATGAACCACGACCTAAGAAGCTTTATTTGGAACCACTAATAAGTGGAGAATAACCAGAAAGTTGAATAAATCTCATAATTGTTGTGAGCAAGAAGATATCCCACATTCTATCCATATGATTCCAGATTAGCATGTTCGGACATATGACAATATCTTCATGATTCTTATCAAACCAGGATGAACCACGATCTAAGAAGCTTTATTTGGAACCACTAATCAGTGGAGAATAACCAGGAAGTTGAATAAATCTCATAAGTGTGTTGAGCAAGAAGATATCCCACCTTCTATCCAGATGATTCCAGATTAGCCTGTTCGGACATATGCCATTATCTTCATGATTCTTATCAAACCAGGATGAACCAATATGTAAGAAGCTTGATTGGGAACCACTAATCAGTGGAGAATAACCAGGAAGTTGAATAAATCTCATAATTGTTGTGAGCAAGAAGATATCGCACTTTCTATCCAGATGATTCCAGATTAGCCTGTTCGGACATATGCCATTATCTTCATGATTCTTATCAAACCAGGATGAACCACGATCTAAGAAGCTTTATTTGGAACAACTAATCAGTGTAGAATAACCGGGAAGTTGAGTAAATCTCATAGGAGTTGTGAGTAAGAAGATATCCCACTTTCTATCCAGATGATTCCAGATTAGCCTGTTCGGACCTACGGCAATAGCTTCATGATTCTTATCAAACCAGGATGAACCACGATCTAAGAAGCTTTATTTGGAACCACTAATCAGTGGAGAATAACCAGGAAGTTGAATATATCTCATAATTGTTGTGAGCAAGAAGATATCCCACCTTCTATCCAGATGATTCCAGATTAGCCTGTTCGGACATATGACATTATCTTCATGATTCTTATCAAACCAGGATGAACCACGATCTAATAAGCTTTATTTGGAACCACTAATAAGTGGAGAATAACCGGGAAGTTGAATAAATCTCATAGCAGTTGTGAGTAAGAAGATATCCCACTTTCTATCCAGATGATTCCAGATTAGCCTGTTCGGACCTATGGCATTAGCTTCATGATTCTTATCAAACCCGGATGAACCACGATCTAAGAAGCTTTATTTGGAACCACTAATCAGTGGAGAATAAGCAGGAAGTTGAATAAATCTCATAATTGTTGTGAGCAAGAAGATATCGCACCTTCTATCTAGATGATTCCAGATTAGCTTGTTCGGACATATGCCATTATCTTCATGATTCTTATCAAACCAGGATGAACCACGATCTAAGAAGCTTTATTTGGAACCAATAATCAGTGGAGAATAACCGGAAAGTTGAATAAATCTCATAATTGTTTGAGCAAGAAGATATCCCACCTTCTATCCAGATGATTCCAGATTAGCCTGTTCGGACATATGCCATTATCTTCATGATTCTTATCAAACCAGGATGAACCACGATCTAAGAAGCTTTATTTGGAACCACTAATCAGTGGAGAATAACGAGGAAGTTGAATAAATCTCATAATTGTTGTGAGCAAGAAGATATCCCACCTTCTATCCAGATGATTCCAGATTAGCCTGTTCGGACATATGCCATTATCTTCATGATTCTGATCAAACCAGGATGAACCACAATCTAAGAAGCTTTATTTGGAACCACTAATCAGTGGAGAATAACCAGGAAGTTAAATAAATCTCATAGGTGTTGTGAGTAAGAAGATATCCCACTTTCTATCTAGATGATTCCAGAATAGCCTGTACGGACATATCGCAATAGCTTCATGATTCTTATCAAACCAGGATGAACCACGATCTAAGAAGCTTTATTTGGAACCACTAATCAGTGGAGAATAACCAGGAAGTTGAATAAATCTCATAAGTGTGTTGAGCAAGAAGATATCCCACCTTCTATCCAGATGATTCCAGATTAGCCTGTTCGGACATATGCCATTATCTTCATGATTCTGATCAAACCAGGATGAACCAATATGTAAGAAGCTTGATTGGGAACCACTAATCAGTGGAGAATAACCAGGAAGTTGAATAAATCTCATAGGAGTTGTGAGTAAGAAGATATCCCACTTTCTATCCAGATGATTCCAGATTAGCCATTTCGGACATATGACAATATCTTCATGATTCTTATCAAACCAGGATGAACCACGATCTAAGAAGCTTTATTTGGAACCACTAATAAGTGTAGAATAACGAGGAAGTTGAATAAATCGCATAAGTGTGTTAAGCAAAAAGATATCCCACCTTCTATCCAGATGATTCCAGATTAGCCTGTTCGGACATATGCCATTATCTTCATGATTCTTATCAAACCAGGATGAAACACAATCTAAGAAGCTTTATTTGGAACCACTAATCAGTGGAGAATAACCAGGAAGTTGAATAAATCTCATAATTGTTGTGAGCAAGAAGATATCCCACCTTTTATCCAGGTGATTCCAGATTAGCCTGTTCGGACATATGCCATTATCTTCATGATTCTTATCAAACCAGGATGAACCACGATCTAAGAAGCTTTATTTGGAACAACTAATCAGTGGAGAATAACCGGGAAGTTGAGTAAATCTCATAGGAGTTGTGAGTAAGAAGATATCCCACTTTCTATCCAGATGATTCAAGATTAGCCTGTTCGGACATATGGCAATAGCTTCATGATTCTTATCAAACCAGGATGAACCACGATCTAAGAAGCTTTATTTGGAACCACTAATCAGTGGAGAATAACCAGGAAGTTGAATATATCTCATAATTGTTGTGAGCAAGAAGATATCCCACCTTCTATCCAGATGATTCCAGATTAGCCTGTTCCGACATATGACATTATCTTCATGATTCTTATCAAACCAGGATGAACCACGATCTAAGAAGCTTTATTTGGAACCACTAATCAGTGGAGAATAACCGGGAAGTTGAATAAATCTCATAGCAGTTGTGAGTAAGAAGATATCCCACTTTCTATCCAGATGATTCCAGATTAGCCTGTTCGGACCTATGGCAATAGCTTCATGATTCTTATCAAACCCGGATGAAACACGATCTAAGAAGCTTTATTTGGAACCACTAATCAGTGGATAATAAGCAGGAAGTTGAATAAATCTCATAATTGTTGTGAGCAAGAAGATATCCCACCTTCTATCCAGATGATTCCAGATTAGCCTGTTCGGACATATGCCATTATCTTCATGATTCTTATCAAACCAGGATGAACCACGATCTAAGAAGCTTTATTTGGAACCAATATTCAGTGGAGAATAACCAGGAAGTTGAATAAATCTCTTAATTGTTGTGAGCAAGAAGATATCCCACCTTCTATCCAGATGATTCCAGATTAGCCTGTTCGGACATATGCCATTATCTTCATGATTCTTATCAAACCAGGATGAACCACGATCTAAGAAGCTTTATTTGGAACCACTAATCAGTGGAGAATAACCAGGAAGTTAAATAAATCTCATAGGAGTTGTGAGTAAGAAGATATCCCACTTTCTATCTAGATGATTCCAGATTAGCCTGTACGGACATATGGCAATAGCTTCATGATTCTTATCAAACCAGGATGAACCACGATCTAAGAAGCTTTATTTGGAACCACTAATCAGTGGAGAATAACCAGAAAGTTGAATAAATCTCATAAGTGTGTTGAGCAAGAAGATATCCCACCTTCTATCCAGATGATTCCAGATTAGACTGTTCGGACATATGCCATTATCTTCATGATTCTGATCAAACCAGGATGAACCAATATGTAAGAAGCTTGATTGGGAACCACTAATCAGTGGAGAATAACCAGGAAGTTGAAGAAATCTCATAGGAGTTGTGAGTAAGAAGATATCCCACTTTCTATCCAGATGATTCCAGATTAGCCTGTTCGGACATATGACAATATCTTCATGATTCTTATCAAACCAGAATGAACCACGATCTAAGAAGCTTTATTTAGAACCACTAATAAGTGTAGAATAACTAGGAAGTTGAATAAATCTCATAAGTGTTGTGAGCAAGAAGATATTCCACCTTCTATCCAGATGATTCCAGATTAGCCTGTTCAGACATATGCTATTATCTTCATGATTCTTCTTATCAAACCATGATGAACCACGATCTAAGAAGCTTTATTTGGAACCACTAATCAGTGGAGAATAACCGGGAAGTTGAATAAATCTCATAGGAGTTTTGAATAAGAAGATATCCCACTTTCTATCCAGATGATTCCAGATTAGCCTGTTCGGACCTATGGCAATATCTTCATGATTCTTATAAAACTAGGATGAACCACGATCTAAGAAGCTTTATTTGGAACCACTAATCAGTGAAGAATAACCAGGAAGTTGAATAAATCTCATAAGTGTGTTAAGCAAAAAGATATCCCACCTTCTATCCAGATGATTCCAGATTAGCCTGTTCGGACATATGCCATTATCTTCATGATTCTTATCAAACCAGGATGAAACACAATCTAAGAAGCTTTATTTGGGACCACTAATCAGTGGAGAATAACCGGGAAGTTGAGTAAATCTCATAGGAGTTGTGAGTAAGAAGATATCCCACTTTCTATCCAGATGATTCCAGATTAGCCTGTTCGGACCTATGGCAATAGCTTCATGATTCTTATCAAACCAGGATGAACCACGATCTAAGAAGCTTTATTTGGAACCACTAATCAGTGGATAATAACCAGGAAGTTGAATAAATCTCATAATTGTTGTGAGCAAGAAGATATCCCACCTTCTATCCAGATGATTCCAGATTAGCCTGTTCGGACATATGCCATTATCTTCATGATTCTTATCAAACCAGGATGAACCACGATCTAAGAAGCTTTATTTGGAACAACTAATCAGTGGAGAATAACCGGGAAGTTGAGTAAATCTCATAGGAGTTGTGAGTAAGAAGATATCCCACTTTCTATCCAGATGATTCCAGATTAGCCTGTTCGGACCTATGGCAATAGCTTCATGATTCTTATCAAACCAGGATGAACCACGATCTAAGAAGCTTTATTTGGAACCACTTATCAGTGGAGAATAACCAGGAAGTTGAATATATCTCATAATTGTTGTGAGCAAGAAGATATCCCACCTTCTATCTAGATGATTCCAGGTTAGCCTGTTCGGACATATGACATTATCTTCATGATTCTTATCAAACCAGGATGAACCACGATCTAAGAAGCTTTATTTGGAACCACTAATCAGTGGAGAATAACCGGGAAGTTGAATAAATCTCATAGCAGTTGTGAGTAAGAAGATATCCCACTTTCTATCCAGATGATTCCAGATTAGCCTGTTCGGACCTATGGCAATAGCTTCATGATTCTTATCAAACCCGGATGAACCACGATCTAAGAAGCTTTATTTGGAACCACTAATCAGTGGAGAATAAGCAGGAAGTTGAATAAATCTCATAATTGTTATTAGCAAGAAGATATCCCACCTTCTATCCAGATGATTCCAAATTAGCCTGTTCGGACATATGCCATTATCATCATGATTCTTATCAAACCAGGATAAACCACGATCTAAGAAGCTTTATTTGGAACCAATAATCAGTGGAGAATAACCGGAAAGTTGAATAAATCTCATAATTGTTGTGAGCAAGAAGATATCCCACATTCTATCCATATGATTCCAGATTAGCCTGTTCGGACATATGCCATTATCTTCATGATTCTGATCAAACCAGGATGAACCAATATGTAAGAAGCTTGATTGGGAACCACTAATCAGTGGAGAATAACCAGGAAGTTGAATAAATCTCATAGGAGTTGTGAGTAAGAAGATATCCCACTTTCTATCCAGATGATTCCAGATTAGCCTGTTCGGACATATGACAATATCTTCATGATTCTTATCAAACCAGGATGAACCACGATCTAAGAAGCTTTATTTAGAACCACTAATAAGTGTAGAATAACCAGGAAGTTGAATAAATCTCATAAGTGTTGTGAGCAAGAAGATATCCCACCTTCTATCCAGATGATTCCAGATTAGCCTGTTCAGACATATGCTATTATCTTCATGATTCTTCTTATCAAACCATGATGAACCACGATCTAAGAAGCTTTATTTGGAACCACTAATCAGTGGAGAATAACCGGGAAGTTGAATAAATCTCATAGGAGTTTTGAATAAGAAGATATCCCACTTTCTATCCAGATGATTCCAGATTAGCATGTTCGGACATATGACAATATCTTCATGATTCTTATCAAACCAGGATGAACCACGATCTAAGAAGCTTTATTTGGAACCACTAATAAGTGTAGAATAACCAGGAAGTTGAATAAATCTCATAAGTGTTGTGAGCAAGAAGATATCCCACCTTCTATCCAGATGATTCCAGATTAGCCTGTTCGGACATATGCTATTATCTTCATGATTCTTCTTATCAAACCATGATGAACCACGATCTAAGAAGCTTTATTTGGAACCACTAATCAGTGGAGAATAACCGGGAAGTTGAATAAATCTCATAGGAGTTTTGAATAAGAAGATATCCCACTTTCTATCTAGATGATTCCAGATTAGCCTGTTCGGACCTATGGCAATAGCTTCATGATTCTTATAAAACTAGGATGAACCACGATCTAAAAAGCTTTATTTGGAACCACTAATCAGTTAAGAATAACCAGGAAGTTGAATAAATCTCATAAGTGTGTTAAGCAAAAAGATATCCCACCTTCTATCCAGATGATTCCAGATTAGCCTGTTCGGACATATGCCATTATCTTCATGATTCTTATCAAACCAGGATGAAACACAATCTAAGAAGCTTTATTTGGAACCACTAATCAGTGGAGAATAACCGGGAAGTTGAGTAAATCTCATAGGAGTTGTGAGTAAGAAGATATCCCACTTTTTATCCAGATGATTCCAGATTAGCCTGTTCGGACCTATGGCAATAGCTTCATGATTCTTATCAAACCAGGATGAACCACGATCTAAGAAGCTTTATTTGGAACCACTAATCAGTGGAGAATAACCGGGAAGTTGAATAAATCTCATAGCAGTTGTGAGTAAGAAGATATCCCACTTTCTATCCAGATGATTCCAGATTAGCCTGTTCGGACCTATGGCAATAGCTTCATGATTCTTATCAACCCAGGATGAACCACGATCTAAGAAGCTTTATTTGGAACCACTAATCAGTGGAGAATAACCAGGAAGTTGAATAAATCTCATAATTGTTGTGAGCAAGAAGATATCCCACCTTCTATCCAGATGATTCCAGATTAGCTTGTTCGGACATATGCCATTATCTTCATGATTCTTATCAAACCAGGATGAACCACGATCTAAGAAGCTTTATTTGGAACCACTAATCAGTGGAGAATAACCGGGAAGTTGAATAAATCTCATAGGAGTTGTGAGTAAGAAGATATCCCACTTTCTATCCAGATCATTCCAGATTAGCATGTTCGGACCTATGGCAATAGCTTCATGATTCTTATTAAACCCGGATGAACCACGATCTAAGAAACTTTATTTGGAACCACTAATCAGTGGAGAATAAGCAGGAAGTTGAATAAATCTCATAATTGTTGTGAGCAAGAAGATATCCCACCTTCTATCCAGATGATTCCAGATTAGCCTGTTCGGACCTATGGCAATAGCTTCATGATTCTTATCAAACCAGGATGAACCACGATCTAAGAAGCTTTATTTGGAACCACTAATCAGTGGAGAATAACCGGGAAGTTGAGTAAATCTCATAGGAGTTGTGAGTAAGAAGATATCCCACTCTCTATCCAGATGATTCCAGATTAGCATGTTCGGACCTATGGCAATAGCTTCATGATTCTTATCAAACCAGGATGAACCACGATCTAAGAAGCTTTATTTGGAACCACTAATCAGTGGAGAATAACCAGGAAGTTGAATAAATCTCATAATTGTTGTGAGCAAAAAGATATCCCATCTTCTATCAAGATGATTCCAGATTAGCCTGTTCGGACATATGCAATTATCTTCATGATTCTTATCAAACCAGGATGAACCACGATCTAAGAAGTTTTATTTGGAGCCACTAATCAGTGGAGAATAACCGGGAATTTGAGTAAATCTCATAGGAGTTGTGAGTAAGAAGATATCCCACTCTCTATCCAGATGATTCCAGATTAGCATGTTCGGACCTATGGCAATAGCTTCATGATTCTTATCAAACCAGGATGAACCACAATCAAAAGAAGCTTTATTTGGAACCACTAATCAGTGGAGAATAACCAGGAAGTTGAATAAATCTCATAATTGTTGTGAGCAAGAAGATATCCCACCTTCTATCCAGATGATTCCAGATTAGCTTGTTCGGACATATGCCATTATCTTCATGATTCTTATCAAACCAGGATGAACCACGATCTAAGAAGCTTTATTTGGAACCACTAATCAGTGGAGAATAACCGGGAAGTTCAATAAATCTCATAGGAGTTGTGAGTAAGAAGATATCCCACTTTCTATCCAGATGATTCCAGATTAGCCTGTTCGGACTTATGGCAATAGCTTCATGATTCTTATCAAACCAGGATGAACCACGATCTAAGAAGCTTTATTTGGAACCACTAATCAGTAGAGAATAACCAGGAAGTTGAATAAATCTCATAATTGTTGTGAGCAAAAAGATATCCCATCTTCTATCCAGATGATTCCAGATTAGCCTGTTCGGACATATGCAATTATCTTCATGATTTTTATCAAACCAGGATGAACCACGATCTAAGAAGCTTTATTTGGAACCACTAATCAGTGGAGAATAACCGGGAAGTTGAATAAATCTCATAGGAGTAGTGAGTAAGAAGATATCCCACTTTCTATACAGATGATTCCAGATTAGCCTGTTCGGACCTATGGCAATAGCTTCATGATTCTTATCAAACCAGGATGAACCAATATGTAAGAAGCTTGATTGGGAACCACTAATCAGTGGAGAATAACCAGGAAGTTGAATAAATCTCATAAGTGTGTTGAACAAGCAGATTTCCCACCTTCTATCCAGATGATTCCAGATTAGCCTGTTCGGACATATGCCATTATCTTCATGATTCTTATCAAACCAGGATGAACCAATATGTAAGAAGCTTGATTGGGAACCACTAATCAGTGGAGAATAACCAGGAAGTTGAATAAATCTAATAGGAGTTGTGAGTAAGAAGATATCCCACTTTCTATCCAGATGATTCCAGATTAGCCTGTTCGGACATATGGCAATATCTTCATGATTCTTATCAAACTAGGATGAACCAAGATCTAAGAAGCTTTATTTGGAACCACTAATCAGTGGAGAATAATCAGGAAGTTGAATAAATCTCATAAGTGTGTTGAGCAAGAAGATATCCCACCTTCTATCCAGATGATTCTATATTAGCCTGTTCGGACATATGCTATTATTTTCATGATTTTTTATCAAACCAGGATGAACCAATATGTAAGAAGCTTGATTGGGAACCACTATTCAGTGGAGAATAACCAGAAAGTTAAATAAATCTCATAGGAGTTGTGAGTAAGAAGATATCCCACTTTCTACCCAAATGATTCTAGATTAGCCTGTTCGGACATATGGCAATATCTGCATGATTCTTATCAAACCAGGATGAACCACGATCTAAGAAGCTTTATTTGGAACCACTAATCAGTGGAGAATAACCGGGAAGTTGAATAAATCTCATAGGAGTTGTGAGTAAGAAGATATCCCACTTTCTATCCAGATGATTCAGATTAGCCTGTTCGGACCTATGGCAATAGCTTCATGATTCTTATCAAACCAGGATGAACCACGATCTAAGAAGCTTTATTTGGAACCACTAATAAGTGGAGAATAACCAGGAAGTTGAATAAATCTCATAAGTGTGTTGAGCAAGAAGATATCCCACCTTCTATCCAGATGATGTTAAGTTGTGGTGACTAATAAGTGGAGAATAACTTGGAAGTTGAATAAATCTCATAAGTGTGTTGAGCAAGAAGATATCCCACCTTCTATCCAGATGATGTTAAGTTGTGGTGTTTATACTTAGAGGATAGAAGAGTTCAGCATGAGAGAATGAGGAGTAAAAGGGTTAAGAGTTACTATGGGCAAGTGATCCGTACAGTACGGACAGTACGGATCAGTACGGATCACCTCGACCAAAGTTACCTCAAGTCTAAACCATTCACCACAAGTTATGTTGGAAAGTTACTGTGGCAGTAACTTTAAAGTTACTGTGGTGAAATGGGATAGTTACTGAGGTAACTAAGTGAATGGGAAAGGTAAAAGATCAAGTGGTTTAGTCTTGGCGTGGAAGAGAAGGAAAGGGAACAAGGAGGTCTTGTGACCGTTTATGGATAAGGTGTCTATGCCTTGACAGACTGTCATAGCTGGAAAGGCACAAGGAATCTTGTCAAAGATACCAACCGGATCAAGCATGTGAGCATCCTGGTCCAAGCATTTCAAAGGCGCGCTCCTCTCTTGGTTTGACTACACACACTTGTAATAGTGCTTAGGACTTAACCTTTCATCTCGACCCTAGTTTACTCTTCTCCTATATATATTGTAATCTTCTTCACATTAATGTTAAGCAAGTTTTGAGATACTATTCTGCCTCCATACATTGTTCATCTCTTAAACATCTAAACTCTCTCAACTCTTGTTAATACTCACCTAAATGCATATTAAACACTCTTAAACTCTAAAAATATTATGGTATCAGAGCCAGGTTAGTTGTTTCTTGGTTCGCGGGTTAAAATTTGAAGATTCAAAGAAGAAGTTTGAAGAATCTTTGAAGTGTTCTTGGTGTTCTTGGTGGTGATAAGCTCAAGCTTGTTTCTTTGCGGTTCGCGGAAGCAGTGAAGACTCAAGCTCGGTTCGTTGATACTTTCAGAGATTCATTGAAGCTGTGAAGGTACAAACTTGGTTCGTTGAAGACTCAATCCTTGTTCATTGAAGAAAGTGGAAGACTTTGACTCGTTAGCAGTACTAGCTTAGCTCTTTGAGGAAAGGTTGATACTTTGGTGGTTCCGTGAAGCATTGAAGACTCTAGTGTGGTTCGTTGAAGTAAAGTGGGTTACTTTGTGGTGATTGAAGCTCTCGGTGAAAGCTCAATACTTTGGTGATAAATAGTGTGTGTCTTTGCTATGGATAGTGGAGGAAACATGAACTACATGAACTTGAAAGTTGCGGTTTGTTTCAAGGGAAACAACTACTTGGTGTGGTCTCGGATGGTGAAGACTGCTGTGGGGATGAAAGGCTTGTGGAAGCACATCACTGTAGGTGAAGCTCCAAAGCTAATCACTCAAGGAGTAGATGGAGGAGAAGCGGCTCAAGATGCGGTTGAGAAATGGGAACAAGAAGACATGCTGGTGTTGTCTGTTCTTTAAAACTCACTTGATCCGGCAATCCTAGATGCCTATAGCTACTGCGAGTCAGCTAAAGAGCTATGGGACACCTTAAAGAAGGTGTATGGAAACACCTCAAACCTAAGCAGGGTGTTTGAGGTTAAGCATGCCTTGAACCACTTGGTTCAAGAGGATATGGAGTTCACTAAGCACTTGGGAAGGTTTAGATCACTGTGTTCTGAACTTGAGATGTAAAGGCCAAGTACTATTGATGCTGATGAACTCAACAAGATGAGGGAGCAAGACAAGGTGTTTGGACTATTCCTTGTTGGGGTCGAAATCAGACAAGGCAGAGTTGGCATCCAAATTTCCGTTAAAAATTATTTACTTAGAAATCTTTTACGGTTTTTCGGAAAAGATTAACTTATACGAAAAATTTACGGAAAAATCTTGTTTTAAAAGAACGATTCTTTAAAACGACGATTTTCTTAATCAACGACTTAAGAAATCAACGATTTCTTAAACAACTTGAGAAAGTTTACGATTTCCTAAAACAAACGGAACATTGTTATCAAAGGTCCAAATATCCGCAAACAAGCATCCTGAGAGAATCATAGCTTCGCGATGGTTCCAAACGTTCGGACAACGAACCATAACCCGCGGCACAAACCCGATCGCGATGGCGATCGGGTCACGGATAAGAGCTCGGTTGCTATAGCGAATGGATCACGATACCACGCTCGGTCGCTATAGCGACCGAGCCTCGGGTACGGTGATACAACTCAAATTACCCTAAGGAGTGAATTACTCTCATCAAAAGAGGTCAAGTTATAGTACTTAGTGATCGAATCCACAAGGAGCTAAGGCACACACTAGATCTAATAGTTATGATTAAGCTAGGCTAACAGTAAATAGATTATAAAGCAGTAAATAAAATAGTAAATATATTAAATTGCAAGGGCGAACAAGGTAGTTGTTCTTATGAAACCAAGGTAGTTGATGAAAGGATGGTTGCTAGATCTAGGGCTTCTATTCAGGTATTGGGGATTATAATGTCTATAAATGCCCAACAAGTTTCTTGCATGATACTATAGATCTCAGCCGCTTAACATATGTGATAAATCACTGGTTAAATCATCTAGATCTCTGGCCACACCTTTCGCATGATGACACAGAAAAAGAGTCGGTCGATATCCTTTTGAGATATCGAGCGATACACCTTTCGCAGCGCCGAACGATTCACCTGTCGGGATATCGATCGACGGCTTCTAGATCTGCCTAGGTGCGAGCCGAATATGACCACAAGGTCTCAAGGAGGAACTGTCGTTCTTCTCAACGGGAGACAAGCAAGCTCAAATGGATAATTCAAGATAATCAAAGATCCTAGTGATATATGTTCTAGTTAGCTAATCTAGAACAAGCATTGAGTTCAATCCATTTGATGAATATCACAACTTAGCAAGTATAGTTTGGGGCTAATCCCACAAACCTATCTGAACCATAGATCTAACAGGTGGATCTATTCAGACATGATAGTTGTCACAGAAATCATAGATGAATAGATGAAAAGCACAAATAATATAAAACCAAAAGCAAAGGTGTTCCAGGAGGACTCTCAAGGAGTTCCTCCCTTCTCTCCTAACTTATAACAATGAATAAAAGTAAACGTAGAAAGCGTAGCCGTCAACAATGGCTTAGAAATAACATAAATAGGGTTTCTGATCGTCAAGGGTATTTTGGTAACTTTGTGGTGACTCCTGGGCTTCAGTCGGTCATGAAATATACTCAGCCCACATTCTGATGTCCCTGTCGATCGACACAGCACACTGCATGTCGATTGACATACAATCCTCTCGACAGCCTTCTCTCGCGAGGCAGACTGACCACTCTTCAGTAAAACGGGCATAACTTCCGATCTAACCGTTGGATTGATCTCAAACCGGTGGCATTGGAAAGATAACTTAAAGCTGTATCTTGTGCCCAAATATGGGATAAATCCAGAGGTGGGAAGGTCTCCATCGACAGCTAAACATCTGAAGCGTCTCTGCAGTTCTGCACTTTGAAAGACTCCAAAAGGCACCAAAATCACCATATATCTCCAAATCGTCCCTGAACCTGTAAATACTCTAAATAGACTCCAATACATAATAAATAGTATATAAAACACTTATATAACATGGGTAAAAATGGGTAAAATCCATGGTATATCAACTCTCCCAGATTTACCCTTTTGCTCGTCCTCAAGCAAAACCAACTGGCAGTCTCTCTGAAAGAGGTTTGAAAACAGCAGAGACTCAAAAGATTTTAAAATAACTCAGTTCATCATCTCTTTAGTAGTGCAAACCAAATTATAAACATCCTAACCTTAGAAGCACATTATACAATATCCTAGTATAGCAACCAAATTCCACTAGTTCCACAACCTAACAGATCCTGTCTGACAATCCCCTCTACTAACCTCATTTCTTGCATAAAAATAAAAGTGTAGGCTTTACCTTGGGAGTCGATCAAAGGACACATGGATTCAACTCAAACAAGTTTCTGAACACACATGTATTCTTCTCTGATCCCTTTCTCCCCTCATATCTCTTCTCTGAATCTCTTATTAGTTTCAATTTCAATAGGTTTTGATGCCACAAAGGTCATCTAGTCTATCTCATTGACATTTGCATTTGTAACTCATACATTTTGACAAAGTGTAGCGAATAATGGGGTCTCAGGTAATTTACCTATCCCTCGTTTCCACAATGTGTGATCATCCTCGACATTTAGAATAATAGGATCGCAGGTAATTTACCTATCCCTCTGCCTCTCAAGAAATCATATCAATCTTTTCTTTATAAAATTAGATCTTTGAGATGCCGAAGAGAGAGAAGGAAGGGAATCAAAAACACACAGACTTTTTACCTTCCAGACTTTCAGGAGGATTCCGATCCCTTCTATACCAAGCCCCAAGACAAGCAAATCAAGTCAGTATTATGTTGGAGGTCAGCTTTGGTTCCTTCAAACAATTTCAGCAAGTGCAAACATAGTTGACAGGTTGATCCACTTTAGTATCTATAGTACTTCTGCAGTCAGTAAATCTAAGACTGGTCTAAAGAGTGGTTAGATGACAAGTAATAAATCGATTAAGATTATATCCCCTTCTTGACTCAATAAAAACTTTTTGAAAACATTTTAAATAAAACAAATAAAGTAAATAACCATTAGTAATCCTCCCAGACTTAAATTACATTGTCCCAGTGTAACACAGTCGGTGGTATGAAAAACATAAAGCAATAGCACAAAATTAACAAGTAAGAACGATATACCAGCTCGATGATGTCTGTCGATCGACACAATGAAGTATCAATCGATCGTTGAAGATGAAGCGTTGTCGAACGATATCGATATTATCCGATCAGTCGATGGCTAGAGAGATCGTTTGACATAATGAAGAGACAATCGATCGTGTGATATGAAGTGCTGGCGATCGATATCGAGCTGGTCTCATCGGGCGATGTGCTGAGTAATCGTTTAGTTGGATCTTTTTTTTTTTCACTAACTAAAACACAATATCAGTAGAACCTCCCCCAGACTTAAATAGCACTATAATGGTGTTATCAAGTCGGAGATTGGTGAGAAATAAACCATAAGTACTCAATTTAAAAAGTTAGAACGAAATACCTGACCGGAATAGATGTTGATCGATGTAAATGTGTTGTCATCGGTCGTGGCAGATTTGGTTATGTCGATCGATATCGACTTCTTCTCATCGGTCGATATTATGGCAATCGTTTACTCGGGTCCCTATTCTAGATAGCTAATCTAAATTATAATATTAGTATGACCTCCCTTAGACTTAAACAACACTGTTACCAGTGTTATACAGTCTAAGATTGGTGGAAGAATAAATCATAAGGATAATAATTAACAAGGAAAAACAGTATACCTAACTTGGATGTGAATATTGACCAACACAGTTAAGTGGCGATCGATACTCTTGATGCTCTATCGATCAACACAATTAAGTGGCGATCGATCGATGCTATTAATGCTCTGTCGACCGATGCTGCGCAGTCATAGGTCGATGTTGGTAGATCAAGTTTCTTTCTTGGATCCTTCCTTTTGATTACCTGATATATAAAACACTAAAACAAACAGTAATAGATAAATATAAAACCAAATTATTATTTTTTCGGATGAACAGTGACTCTGCTACAGTAGCGTTGCTACAGTGATTCTGCTACAGTGATTCTGCTACAGTAACTCTGCTACAGTGTCGATCGATTTGCTTGTTACAATATCGATCGATGTCCTCGCTACAGTATCGATCGATGTCCTCGCTACAGTGTCGCTCGGCGCTGTTGCTACAGTGTCGGGCTTACTGTTCATCTTTTTTTTTTTTTAACCTGCAATAATTAAAAACAAAAATCAGTAGTATATGAAAATAAAACCAAATTTAAAACAAACCTAACAGTGGGTTGCCTCCCACTCAGCGCTTATTTTCAGTCATTAGCTTGACTTTTGGAGATCTGATTTGGTCCGGATGAGAATGAGAATATGCTCCAAAACAAATCTCAATGTCCAATCTTTGAGGCTTTATCATTCTTGTGTGAAAGTCTCCTCCATAGACTTTTCTCCTTTGTCTATCATCTCAGCAATAAGGAGTGCTTTAAGCTTTGCAAACGGGTGTGAGAAGTTTCTGTTGCACACTCTGGATTTCCTAACACCATCTGAGAAGTAAGGAGTCAATGGTAACTGAGAAGAACCTCTCTTTGGTCGTTTCCTCTTCTTCCAATTTCTCCTCTTCTTTTCCACAGAATTGTGTAGTCTCACTCCAAATTTCCTGACATCATCGGAGAAGTGAGGAATCAATGATAACTGGGAATCCCTTTTGGTTATTTTCCTCTTCCTCCAATTCATCATCATCTTTCCCCCAGACTTGTCTGAACGCGTGGTGGTATATCCATCAAAAATATTTCCACACACTTCATACTCATTCTGCTCTGATTCACGTCTGGTATCGATCGATGAACCAGTGATATTATCGATCGATGTTTTCTGAACAGTGTCGATCGAGACTTCTTCTCTGAGGCCTTTGTCGACTTCAGTTCTACACCTCATCTCCCTCTGAGAAGCTACTACATGCTGATGATCATTAAATACTCCATTGCAGGAATCTAGTAGGACACCTCTATCTGGTGGTATAGGAGATTCAGCTTCAACCACGGTACAGGGAACCACAATCTTCACAGGGTCATGTATCCTCTTCACTCTTTTGCAAATCCCAGCAGCTTCTTCTGCGCATATGGGTCTTGGATGTTCGGGGACAGCAGGGTATGAGGTCTCAGACTTGTGCATTTTCTCCTCAATCAGTTCCAGATCAACTGTGTATCCTGGTAGCTCGTCTAAACATGTGTGCCGATCGATGCACTCAGGTGGGTGTAGATCGATGATGAAGGGTGGGTAGCGATCGATCTCATCAAGTTGGTATCGATCGATGCTAGCCTTTGACGAAGTCTCCAAATATTTTCTCATAGTGTTCCGCTCGTCGTCAAGCCTCTGTTCTGACTCAAGCCATTCCTCCAGCTCTATGAAGTCTCTCATAGTGACTTCTACACTCGAATCCAAGTCTCCAAGTTGTTTTCCACCTCTAACTCCAAAAATTCTTCTAGCCCCAAGAAATCTTCCATGGTGATCTCTTTTTCTACATCTTGGTTGGGATAACAACTTGATACATCAATTCTCTTTTGTGTCGAGTCTGCAATGTCCTGAGGACAACTCGAAATTTCATGGAATTCAAGTGGTATCGATCTGTGACAAACGTCTCTGTCGATCGATGTTGAGATGCTGGTGTCGATTGATGCTGAAGTAATGTTGTCGATCAATGTCGAGGTCGCGGGGTCGATCGATGCTGAGCTTGTGTCACTAATATCGGCTTCTTCTACTCTACTCAGTTCTTCAGGTGCCATCTGTTCATCATCCTCTACCATATATTCCAGCAAAGCTCTCTTCTCAATCTCTAGATTTGCTGCAGCATCACATCGGAATTTGTTGAGGAAGGCGTTTGTGATGTCTTTCCAGGTAGTAACAGATCCTTGTGGCAACTTCCTGAACCAACATGCTGCTTCTCCAGCAAGAGAATATGAGAATAATTTGCAGAAATAGTAGTCTTCAGGGACTCCATTGCATTGGATGGTCGAAGCTAAATCTTCGAATGCCTCTAAGTGGTTAGTGGCATCTTCATAATGAAGACCATGAAAAGGAGTCTGACCCACAAGAGAGATATATGCAGTAGGTAGCTCAGGGACGAAACTCTGGAATGTTGAACGACGCAATGCAAACCTTTTAGCATATAAATCCTCAGGACTGTTGTAGTCTCTGAGTGCTCTTTGTCGTTCTGTCCCAACATTCACAGCAGTAGCATCAGGGATTTCGAGAGGTATCGATCGATGAGACAAGTCTGTATCGATCATTTCTGAAGTGCCGATATCGATCGATGCTGAAATCGAATCACTTGTATCAGCTTTTTCTACTATGCTCGGCTCTCCAGATCCATCTTGTTCATCATCCTCAACCGTACCATTGTTGACCAGCTGTCCTCTGTTCAGTTTGTCCCTCTGTGTATCCTCATAAGCATGTTGAACCTGAATGTCCGGCTGCTTGACATGAGTTATTGGGGTTTCAAAATCTTCATTCTGCTCGCTGTAGACATAATCAATAATCTGGCTGATACTAGTCATTATTCCTTTCTCATGATCTTCAGTCATCTTCTCTATCATGTAATCAAACATTTTACTTCGAATTGCTACGGCTTCACTAAAAAATTTACCTAGGAATGCGCTTTTGATGTCTTCCCAACAAGTTAGAGATCTTGGCTGCAACTTACTGAACCAGGTAAAAGCATCTGCAGATAAAAAGTATGGGAAAATCTTGCAGATAATGTGATTTACATGTACCTCATTCTGCTTGTTTGCTGATGAGAGGGCTGATGAGGCTAACCTCTCGAGTGTCTTGATAAGATCTTTGGGATTTTCAAAAGGAAGACCTTTGAAAGGATCCTCGCTTCCGAAATCATACCATTGGCTTGTCAAAGTAAAATCGTTTGTCTCAGCAACATCAATCACATCAAGGATTACATCACCCTCTGCATTAATCAATTCTCCTCTGGTGTTGCAGGGACGACCTTCTTCGTCTCGCCAGATACATGTCTTATCAATCTTAAGTATGAGTGCTCTGACTTCCTTTGTCTCCTCGCAAGTGGTGTCGGTCGATCCATGATGAACATAATTTTTTTGCGTCGGATGAACATTGTCCGGATGAATAGTAACCGAATGAACAGTGTCACCGGGAACAGTGTTTTGATGAACAGTACCGCGATGAACAGTGTTTCGGTGAATAGTGTTTTGATGAACAGTACCGCGATGAACAGTTTCGCGATGAACAGTACCCCGATGAACAGTGTTGCGATGAACAGTGTTTCGGTGAACAGTGTCGATCGACGTCGGATGAACAATGTCGATCAACGTCGGATGAACAGTATCGATCGACACGGGATGAACAGTGTTTTAGTGAATAGTGCCGCGATGAACAGCGTTTCAGTGAACAGTGCTGAAGTGAACAGTATCGATCGACACGGGATGAACAGTGTAGATCGACGTCGGATGAATAGTGTCGCGATGAACAGTGTCACTATAAACAGTATCGATCGACACAGAATGAACAGTTTCGATCGATTTCGGATGAACAGTGTTTTCGTGAACAGTACTCCGATGAATAGTACCGGGATGAACAGTAATCGGATGAATAGTACCTTGATGAACAGTACCCGCGTGAATAGTACCACGATGAACAGTACATGGGTGAACAGTACTCATGTGAACAGTGTTCGCGTGAACAGTGTCGTTTGACGATTTGTGTACTCTGTCGATCACCGGTTGTTGTAGGGTGTCGATCGATTAGTGATGGACGATGTCGATCGATTTGTGGTGTATGCTATCGATCGATGCTGCTTGGAGGGTGTCGATCGTTACATCCCTCGTAGACTTACGGATCGTGCATAGACCAGCAGGTTGCTTCTTTGAATAAGCTAAAAATCATTTATTCATTGTTGCTTCTGGTATGTACCTGAAACAGAAGAAAAAAATTTATGAGATTTTTGAACAATTATAAAACCTAAACAAAATCTAACTAAACAAGATCTAATGGCGATCGAAGCTCCCCGGCAACGGCGCCAAATTTGATACCACTCAAATTACCCTAAGGAGTGAATTAGTACTTAGGGATCGAATCCACAAGGAGCTAAGACACAACAAACTAGATCTAATAGTTATGATTAAGCTAGACTAATAGTAAATAGATTATAAAGCAGTAAATAAAATAGTAAATATATTAAATTGCAAGGGCGAACAAGGTAGTTGTTCTTATGAAACCAAGGTAGTTGATGGAAGGATGGTTGCTAGATCTAGGGCTTCTATTCATGTATTGGGGATTATAATGTCTATAAATGCCTAACAAGTTGCTTGCATGATACTATAGATCTCAGCCGCTTAACATATGTGATAAATCACTGGTTAAATCATCTAGATCTCTGGCCACACCTTTCGCATGATGACACAGAAAAAGAGTCGGTCGATATCCTTTTGAGATATCGAGCGATACACCTTTCGCAGCGCCGATCGATTAACCTGTCGGGATATCGATCGACGGCTTCTAGATCTGCCTAGCCGCGAGCCGAATATGACCACAAGGTCTCAAGGAGGAACTGTCGTTCTTCTCAACGGGAGACAGACAAGCTCAAATGGATAATTCAAGATAATCAAAGATCCTAGTGATCTATGTTCTAGTTAGCTAATCTAGAACAAGCATTGAGTTCAATCCATTTGATGAATATCACAATTTAGCAAGCATAGTTTGGGGCTAATCCCACAAACCTATCTGAACCATAGATCTAACAGGTGGATCTATTCAGACATGATTGTTGTCACAGAAATCATAGATGAATAGATGAAAAGCATAAATAATATAAAACCAAAAGCAAAGGAGTTCCAGGAGGACTCTCAAGGAGTTCCTCCCTTCTCTCCTAACTTAAAACAATGAATAAAAGTAAACGTAGAAAGCGTAGCCGTCAACAATGGCTTAGAAATAACATAAATAGGGTTTCTGGTCGTCAAGGGTATTTTGGTAACTTTGTGGTGACTCCTGGGCTTCAGTCGGTCATGAAATATACTCAGCCCACATTCTGATGTCCCTGTCGATCGACATGCAGTGTGCTGTGTCGATCGACATACAATCCTCTTCTCGACAGCGTTCTCTCGCGAGGCAGACTGACCACTCTTCAGTAAAACAGGCATAACTTCCGATCTTACCTTTGGATTGATCTCAAACCGGTGGCATTGGAAAGATAACTTAAAGCTGTATCTTGTGCCCAAATATGGGATAACTCCAGAGGGGGGAAGGTCTCCATAGACAGCTAAACATCTGAAGCGTCTCTGCAGTTCTGCACTTTGAAAGACTCCAAAAGACATCAAAATCACCATATATCTCCAAATCGTCCCTGAACCTGTAAATACTCTAAATAGACTCCAATACATAATAAATAGTATATAAAACACTTATATAACATGGGTAAAAATGGATAAAATCCATGGTATATCATACGGCTCGGTCGCTATAGCGACGGAGCTCCGAACAGAACTCGGTCGCTATAGCGACCGATCTACGAGCAAGACTCGGTCGCTATAGCGACCGAGCTCCGGACAAAGTTCGGTCGCTATAGCGACCGAGCGTTCGTGCGTCGATCATTTTTCAAAACGTCCAAAATCTTCCGAAACGATGATACAACATAAAACTATGCATTCTCGACTATCCGTATAGCCGTTCTCCGCAACTCACGACTATCCGTTTCTTGATCTCTCAATCAAATGGAATCGTCCGTTTGGTTTACGATAAAACCGCGGAAATTTAACCTTATCGTAAAAATCGTAAAAAAGTCTCGAATCAAAAATACGGCCCAAAAGAGGTCCTAAACTTGATTCGAGGACCACTTGCGTTTTCTTAAAAACCCATAAACCTTATGACGGTTTATGCTTGGTGGATAGGAATCAGTTTCCGCGGAAAAAATGGAAATTTTCCGCAGATAATCATGATATCGGAAAAAATAGAATATTTCCATTTTTTTGACTATGACGGCTTAAGGGCAAAAGGGGGAAGCATAAACCGACCTTGGAGGGAGTATATAAGGAATTCAAGGCGAGAGGCATAAAGGCATCACTTTTTTCAGAGCAAACTAGCACTTAGAGCATTTTAGGCAACTTTCTGTTTTTGTTTTCGAGCTGCAACTCAATTAGGTTTAGCCCCCTTCGGGTATTAGAACTAGGATCTCGCCGACAGCTCTCGTAGCCGAAGCACGTTGTCCTGTTGTTGTCACGCTTATACGCAGATTCGGAATAAAACCCTTCTTGCTCTCTTTTTACGATTTATATTTTATTTTTTCGTTGTTATCGTGTTCTGATTGCTTGACGTGTGGTTTCTCAGAAATCCGGGATCTTCTGGGAAATTAGGGTTTTCTACTTTCCTAAAATATACGAAATATTGACGGTGCGAATTTTGGTTTCTACAGTTTGGCGCTAGAAGGAGGGGGAGTACGGATCAATCTTACTCACGACCAGCTCACGCTCAACCAGACATGACTAACGACGACTCAGCGAACTTGCAAACTCTTTTAAACGGAGCGCCCAAGGACGCCTTGAATACTCCCGCAGCGGATGTTTCCATGGCCGACGCACCTGCCAACTCCGCATCGCTCGACGAGTTCAAGAAGCTGCTTTCCGCCTACGAAAAGAGGTCGGAAGAGCAGGATAAACTCGTGGGAACCCTGACCAAACAGGTTCAAACCTTAACGGCAAGATCCCCCGCAGTCCTCCCTCGCGCAGCTACGAAACTTCGCGGTAGTAGGCTCGAGTTCGCAACCCCACACGATAGGCCTGGAACTTCGCAGGAACGTCCATTCGGAAAACCCTAGCGAAATATCCCCTGTCACGAAATGCAACTCGGAGAAACCTCCGCCGTCCGAAAAGGACACTGACGTGGATGAAGTCGAGCGTATAGACCTGGATCTCAGCGACGACTCCGGCGAAAACGTCGACGTCCACCCAAGGAGAACCAGCAGCCGTTCGGCTCGGGAGAAATCTCTGTTCGACAAACCCATGAAGGAAGAAGAGGAAAACCTCTATTGGGTCGAACAGGAGGAACTTGCCGAAAGGCAAAACGAGATTACTCGCCGCGAACGCCGACAAGCTCGGAAAACCGCCGGAGAGGATGCCGACATACGAGATCTCCGCGATTACATAACCAAGACTGCTGCGGAAGTAAGGGCCGTCAAATCGCAGATCCACCACGCCACGAGTGCTGCCCCAGAAATCGACAGGCTACTCGAGGTGGCCCGAAAAACGCCCTTCACCGCGCGGATCTCCGAGACAAAGGTGTCTAATCCGGAGAAGCTCAAGATACCAATGTACAACGGTACGACCGACCCAAAGGCGCATCTCCAGGCGTTCCATATCACCATGGGACGAGCCAGGCTTAGAGAAAGCGAGAAGGACGCTGGTTACTGCCGCCTGTTCGTCGAAAATCTTGAAGGTGCGGCGCTCGAATGGTTCTCCCGTTTGAAGCAAAACTCCATCGGAAGCTTTCGCCAACTTGCATCGGAATTTATCCTCAAATACTCTATGTTCATCGATAGAGAAACTTCCGATGTCGATCTCTGGAGCTTAACCCAGGAAGAGGGTGAGTCTCTCCGCGAGTTCATAAGCCGTTTCAAACTGATCATGGCGAAGGTCAGCGGAATCAGCGACAAAGTGGCCATCGACGCGCTCTGTACAAGTCGAAGTTCAGAAAGTGGATAACGCTCGAAAAACCTCGTACAATCCAGGACGCCCTCCACAAAGCCTCGGATTACATAATGATCGAAGAAGAGACGAAAGTCCTGTCGCAAAAACATAAGCCGGCAAGGAACTCTTCGAAAGACGTAGATCTGAAGTCGAAGAAGAAAACCTCTCGTAACGACAAGTACGTCCATCACGAGGGGGAAGAACTCCAAGGCGCACACAACTACACGGTCAATACGGAGCAGGGCAGAACTTCGGGAAATACGTGGAACCGTAACCAGAGTTATGATAAAAACGTCTACAGCGAGTTCCATCAAACCGAAGGTCACTCCACGGCTAACTGCAAAGTCGTAGGGGCAAGGCTTGCCGCGAAACTGCTTGCTGGAGAACTCTCTGGAGTAACCAGCGTCAATGATTTAATCCTTGACTCCGACTGTCCGCCAAAAACCAATAAGAATCCTCCCGCGGAAAACTCATCGCCGAGAAATCAGGCCAGAGAAAAGCGCGAGAGAAGACCAGACGATAGGGGGAATGATAACTCCCGCAGGAGGGTGAATATGATCATGGGAGGATCCCAGTACTGCAAGGACTCGGTCTCGGCCATCAAAGCTTATCAACGGAAAGCCGAGTCAACTGCGAAGTATCCTCCGCGATCTCCTCCTCAAGACGGACAGAACGCCTCAATCACGTTCACTGAAGAAGAGGCTTGCGGAATCGACCAGCCCCACTGCGACCCCTTGGTCATAGATCTCGTGATAAGAGATCTCGAAGTCGCAAGAATACTCATCGACACCGGAAGCACGGTGAACCTAATCCTCCGCGACACACTAAGAAGGATGGGCAGTGAACTCGGAGAAATCACTCCGGTACCAAAACCGCTCACGGGTTTCTCCGGACAAACGTCCATGACCCTGGGATCCATCCAACTACCCGTGATAGCAAAAAACGTCACCAAGATAGTTGACTTCGCGGTGGTAGATAGCCCGGCTATTTACAACGCGATTATGGGAACACCATAGAAAAATGCCATGAAGACCGTTCTCTCGACTTATCACTTGGGCGTCAAATTCCCAACCAGGACTGGAGTCGCCGCAATCTGGGGTTGTCAAAAACAGTCGCGACTTTGTTTCCTAGCGGAGCATAAGTTAAGGCAGGTAACGGCGACCTCCATGCTTAAACGCAAGCGAACCCAACCTGCCGCCGAAGATGCCCCAACAAAAGACACAATGACGCCTTCTGCAGAAGCAGATTCGGAGATCGGAACTGCCCCCGACTCCAAAGACGACATCACAACTCAACGGGAAGAGAAAAATCCCGAGGAAAACGTCAACCCCGCGACTAAAGCGGTCGACGAAAAACTAACCAACGAGTAAACACACTCGCAGCATAATCAGAACTACGAAATGGCTTGATCCTCAAAAGAGGTACGTAGGCAGCCCGTCGAAACCCGGCGAGTTCAGCTATCCCCCTCGCCAAAAGGGGGGGGGGGGGGGGAGTGGGTGCGTATACTCGTATACTCCCACCAAAAAAAAACAACAAAAAAAGGTTTACCCGCACTTGTATTCGAAATTTTCGAAACTTTTTCAATAAAATTCTCTTTCTCAATCTATCGATTCTTAAACATTCCAGAAAACGAAAAAACGTATCCTCAAGAAAAATGCGAGACGTCGCAGTTTTAGTGAAGATACTTAATTCGTATCATCCGTCGAAATAGTCCGTCCGCGACTTTAAACATTTAATCAAAATAGTCCGTCTGCGACTTTAACCATTAAAATAGTCCCTCCGCGACTTTAAAAAAAAAAACCCGTCGATTGGCCCCGACGGGCAAATAAAGAAACGTTTCACTTAAAAAAAAAATTTCGTAGTCAGATCTTTTCACAAGATCCTCTTACATCCGACCAGGATACCATAGCGCGCTATACAAGAAAATCGAAATTTCGTCTAACACTTCGTAAAGGAAGTCGCTCGGTTCGTACCCAGACAAATCGTATAAGCCGATAACATTTCGCGTATTTTAAAACGGTACGAATCAGGTGAAAATCACAAACAGGCAAACGGAAGCCTACCAGTCGTCGCATAGCCTTGATGCTGAGACTAGACCTAGGTCTTGCCCTAAGCCCAGTCTTGCTGGCACTTAACATCTCACGGACATAGTATTAAATACGAGATCCCAAAACATTTCTCTTATCGCTTACACCTAAAACGCTCGCTAAAAACAGCATACGAACCAAGCGATGAATTAAGAGTTAAAATACGAACTGACTACTCGCATTCTATCCTCTACACTTGGCGAAAGTTTAAATCAGATCATGAAACATAAATCATCAAAAAACTTACTTCATATTTATAAAAAGAAATCCGCGCAAAGACGGCAGCGATTCGAAGCCTTAAAAGGCCAATCCCGAAAAACATAAAATTACGCAACCTACTACGGTCGCGGCATAAACAGATAAAACAGCCACACTTGGCCACGGAAATACAAAGATAGGGGAAAACATTTTCCCGACAAATTCAGTAGAGGATAAAATCATCCGACGACGAAGTTCCGAACTCCGTCGGATAAGTCACCTCATCTTCACCTCCCTCCGCTTCGGTCGCGACCTCCACCGTGTCAGGAGAAACGGGGATCTGCTCCCAGAGTCCCCAGATCCTTTCCTCGATGGGAGGAACAAGCAACTCGGCGTGAACATTGTCCTTCATGCCATCCTGCATGAGGCCCAACTCCTCTTTGTAAACATAATCCCTTTGCTGAGTCCTCGTGAGAGCTCCAACCGATCCGCGACACTCTTGGAAACGCGTCGCCCGATTCTGCATCTCGGCGGTGATCTCCCGCTTGGCCTGCCTCCTCGCTCGGCGAATCTCTCTAGCATGGTCGGCAGCCACCCTTAAGTTCCGCTCTGAGGTCTCCTCCTGCAGTCGCGCCAAGTCATTCGCGTTCTTCTCCGCTTTGAAACGCCAGATCCTTGATTCTCTCTGACTATCCACCAACGCCGAGCCGAGATGGTTCATCGCCTGCGAAATTCGAGAATAGAATTTTTGTTTATTACGAAAATAAAAATACGATCGAATAAACAAAGAGAATGAAGGAAGAAATAGAAACTAAACCCGTTCACCACGCGAGAAGTCTCCGCTAATACTTCAGGCCTCCCCTCCGTTTCCTCCGCAAAGGAGAACGGGTTAGGATGATCATGAAGACCGGAAAAGGAGTCATCAAAATTGGGAATTTGCGCGTCACTCGAACCGCTCCCATCGCCAAAACCTAGAGACGGATCCCATCCCGGAAGTGGAGAATCGTCGGCAGGAAAGTCGTGATCCTCGACCTCGATGTCTTTATTTTTCCGCGGCAACTCAGACGATCTCTTGACCGGAACACGCTCCGGGAGATGCTCAACGGGTGCAAAATCAATCTCACCCTCCGCCTCGAAGTCAGAGTGAACCAATCGGATCGCCTTCCGAACCCTCTGACGGGTAAAACTGGTCCACCAATGATCACCGCTCCTCATCGCGTCCCTCACCTCCATAATGTCCCTAGGCCAGGGATGGACCACGCTGATGTACGGAAGAGGATTTGGAACCGTTCGAAACATCGGAATAAACTCCTCCGCGACAGACGCAGCGATAAGTCGGACGTAGAAGAAGAATTGTTTCCAATTGTTAAAATTGGAAACAGTTCTCCTTACTACCAGCATTATGGGACGAGGAGTCAGTCGCCAGGAGGCAGACTCCTTGTTGTATTGCAGCCTCAGAAGCTCCTCAAAATTGTCGGCAGTGAGGGATAAGCCGCGCTCGTAGCTCAGAATTACGAGACCGATAAGGATCTCGAAACTCGTAGGGTTCAGCTGGTTTAACAAAACCTGAAAACGGTCCAATACACGGATAATGATCCCAGGAATCGGAAACCAGATACGACAGCGCGTCAGAACATTACTCGGAAGCTGGTGGGGAAGCTCATATACTTGACCATTACTCGGCCAAATATATGTTTGCAGTAAACCAAGTCAGTCAGCACATGCAAGTACCTAAAGAACATCATTGGAGAATGGTGGAGAGATTGCTGATGTACCTGAATGGAACAAGAAGCCTGGGCATTTGGATGGGTTGCAACAAGAGTACTGAAGTGGTGGGATATTGTGATGCAGATTGGGCAGGTGATAGAGCTGATAGAAGATCAACAACCGGTTATTGCACATTCATTGGAGGCAACCTAGTCACATGGAAGAGCAAGAAGCAGAAAGTGGTGTCTTGTTCTAGTGCAGAGGCAGAATACCGAGAAATGCTTAAGCTCACCAATGAGCTAGTATGGATCAAGGGGATCCTGAAACATTTGGAGGTTGATCAAGCCACACCTATGACCATGCATTGCGACAATCAAGCTGTTATCCATATATCTTCCAACAGTGTGTTTCATGAGAGGACTAAACACATTGAGGTGGATTGTCACAAAGTCAGGCAGATGATTGTGCCTGGAGTGGTGTTACCATGCTGTACAAGAAGTGAGGATCAGTTGGCTGATGTGTTCACAAAAGCGGCAAGGCAGAAGACAATGGAGTCCATCCACATTAGGCTGGGCCTCATTGAATTGGGAGGTACCAACTAAATATTCTCCTGCTGTGATGTCTCTACTCTTTTTCCTCCTCAAGGTTTTGTCCCAATGGGTTTTCATTGTTGAGGTTTTAATGAGGGAGATTGATCAGCATTCCAAGCTTGACTTGTTCCACATGGTTAAGCTTGAGGGGGAGTGTTAAGTTGTGGTGTTTATACTTAGAGGATAGAAGAGTTCAGCATGAGAGAATGAGGAGTAAAAGGGTTAAGAGTTACTATGGGGAAGTGATCCGTACAGTACGGACAGTACGGATCAGTACGGATCACCTCGACCAAAGTTACCTCAAGTATAAACAATTCACCACAAGTTATGTTGGAAAGTTATTGTGGCAGTAACTTTAAAGTTACTGTGGTGAAATGGGATAGTTACTGAGGTAACTAAGTGAATGGGAAAGGTAAAGATCAAGTGGTTTAGTCTTGGCGTGGAAGAGAAGAAAAGGGAACAAGGAGGTCTTGTGACCGTTTATGGATAAGGTGTCTATGCCTTGACAGACTGTCATAGCTGGAAAGGCACAAAGAATCTTGTCAAAGATACCAATCGGATCAAGCATGTGAGAATCCTGGTCCAAGCATTTCAAAGGCGCGCTCCTCTCTTGGTTTGACTACACACACTTGTAATAGTGCTTAGGACTTAACCTTTCATCTCGACCCTAGTTTACACTTCTCCTATATATATTGTAATCCTCTTCACATTAATGTTAAGCAAGTTTTGAGATACTATTCTGCCTCCATACATTGTTCTTCTCTTAAACATCAAAGCTCTCTCAACTCTTGTTAATACTCACCTAAACTCATATTAACACTCTTAAAACTCTAAAAATATTAGATGATTCCAGATTAGCCTGTTCGGACATATGCCATTATCTTCATGATTCGTATCAACCCAGGATGAACCAATATGTAAGAAGCTTGATTGGGAACCACTAATCAGTGGAGAATAACCAGGAAGTTGAATAAATCTCATAAGTGTTTTAAGCAAGAAGATATCCCACCTTCTATCCAGATGATTCCAGATAAGCATGTTCGGACATATGCCATTATCTTCATGATTCTTATCAAACCAGGATGAACCACGATCTAAGAAGCTTTATTTGGAACCACTAATCAGTGGAGAATAACCAAGAAGTTGAATAAATCTCATAGGAGTTGTGAGTAAGAAGATATCCCACTTTCTATCCCGATGATTCCAGATTAGCCTGTTCGGACATATGGCAATATCTTCATGGTTCTTATCAAACCAGGATGAACCACGATCTAAGAAGCTTTATTTGGAACCAATATTCAGTGGAGAATAACCAGGAATTTAAATAAATATCATAGGAATTGTGAGTAAGAAGATATCCCACTTTCTTTCCAGATGATTCCAGATTAGCCTGTTCGGACATATGATAATATCTTCATGATTCTTATCAAACCAGGATGAACCACGATCTAAGAAGCTTTATTTGGAACCACTAATCAGTGGAGAATAACCAGGAAGTTGAATAAATCTCATAAGTGTTGTGAGCAAGAAGATATCCCACCTTCTATCCAGATGATTCCAGATTAGCCTGTTCAGACATATGGCAATATCTTCATGATTCTTATCAAACCAGGATGAACCACGATATAAGAAGCTTTATTTGGAACCAATAATCAGTGGAGAATAACCAGGAAGTTGTATAAATCTCATAAGTGTTGTGAGCAAGAAGATATCCCACCTTCTATCCAGATGATTCCAGATTAGCCTGTTCGGACATATGCCATTATCTTCATGATTCGTATCAACCCAGGATGAACCAATATGTAAGAAGCTTGATTGGGAACCACTAATCAGTGGAGAATAACCAGGAAGTTGAATAAATCTCATAAGTGTTTTGAGCAAGAAGATATCCCACCTTCTATCCAGATGATTCCAGATAAGCATGTTCGGACATATGCCATTATCTTCATGATTCTTATCAAACCAGGATGAAACACGATCTAAGAAGCTTTATTTGGAACCACTAATCAGTGGAGAATAACCAGGAAGTTGAATAAATCTCATAGGAGTTGTGAGTAAGAAGATATCCCACTTTCTATCCAGATGATTCCAGATTAGCCTGTTCGGACATATGATAATATCTTCATGATTCTTATCAAACCAGGATGAACCACGATCTAAGAAGCTTTATGTGGAACCACTAATCAGTGGAGAATATCCAGGAAGTTGAATAAATCCCATAAGTGTTGTGAGCAAGAAGATATCCCACCTTCTATCCAGATGATTCCAGATTAGCCTGTTCGGACATATGTCATTATCTTCATGAATCTTATCAAACCAGGATGAACCACGATCTAAGAAGCTTTATTTGGAACCACTAATCAGTAGAGAATAACCAGGAAGTTGAATAAATCTCATAAGTGTATTGAGCAAGAAGATATCCCACCTTCTATCCAGATGATTCCAGATTAGCCTGTTCGGACATATGACAATATCTTCATGATTCTTATCAAACCAGGATGAACCACGATATAAGAAGCTTTATTTGGAACCACTAATCAGTGGAGAACAACCAGTAAGTTGTATAAATCTCATAAGTGTTGTGAGTAAGAAGATATCCCACTTTCTATCTAGGTTATTTCAGATTAGCCTGTTCGGACATATGGCAATATCTTCATGATTCTTATCAAACCAGGATGAACCACGATCTAAGAAGCTTTATTTGGAACCAATATTCAGTGGAGAATAACCAGGAAGTTGAATAAATCTCATAGGAGTTGTGAGTAAGAAGATATCCCACTTTCTATCCAAATGATTCCAGATTAACATGTTCGGACATATGGCAATATCTTCATGATTCTTATCAAACCAGGACGAACCACGATCTAAGAAGATTTATTTGGAACCAATAATCAGTGGAGAATAACCGGGAAGTTGAATAAATCGCATAGGAGTTGTGAGTAAGAATATATCCCACTTTCTATCCAGATGATTATAGATTAGCCTGTTCGGACCTATGGCAATAGCTTCATGATTCTTATCAAACCAGGATGAACCACGATCTAAGAAGCTTTATTTGGAACCACTAATCAGTGGAGAATAACCAGGAAGTTGAATAAATCTCATAAGTGTGTTGAGCAAGAAGATATCCCACCTTCTATCTAGATGATTCCAGATTAGCCTGTTCGGACATATGCCATTATCTTCATGATTCGTATCAACCCAGGATGAACCAATATGTAAGAAGCTTGATTGGGAACCACTAATCAGTGGAGAATAACCAGGAAGTTGAATAAATCTCATAAGTGTTTTAAGCAAGAAGATATCCCACCTTCTATCCAGATGATTCCAGATAAGCATGTTCGGACATATGCCATTATCTTCATGATTCTTATCAAACCAGGATGAACCACGATCTAAGAAGCTTTATTTGGAACCACTAATCAGTGGAGAATAACCAAGAAGTTGAATAAATCTCATAGGAGTTGTGAGTAAGAAGATATCCCACTTTCTATCCCGATGATTCCAGATTAGCCTGTTCGGACATATGGCAATATCTTCATGGTTCTTATCAAACCAGGATGAACCACGATCTAAGAAGCTTTATTTGGAACCAATATTCAGTGGAGAATAACCAGGAATTTAAATAAATATCATAGGAATTGTGAGTAAGAAGATATCCCACTTTCTTTCCAGATGATTCCAGATTAGCCTGTTCGGACATATGATAATATCTTCATGATTCTTATCAAACCAGGATGAACCACGATCTAAGAAGCTTTATTTGGAACCACTAATCAGTGGAGAATAACCAGGAAGTTGAATAAATCTCATAAGTGTTGTGAGCAAGAAGATATCCCACCTTCTATCCAGATGATTCCAGATTAGCCTGTTCAGACATATGGCAATATCTTCATGATTCTTATCAAACCAGGATGAACCACGATATAAGAAGCTTTATTTGGAACCAATAATCAGTGGAGAATAACCAGGAAGTTGTATAAATCTCATAAGTGTTGTGAGCAAGAAGATATTCCACCTTCTATCCAGATGATTCCAGATTAGCCTGTTCGGACATATGCCATTATCTTCATGATTCGTATCAACCCAGGATGAACCAATATGTAAGAAGCTTGATTGGGAACCACTAATCAGTGGAGAATAACCAGGAAGTTGAATAAATCTCATAAGTGTTTTGAGCAAGAAGATATCCCACCTTCTATCCAGATGATTCCAGATAAGCATGTTCGGACATATGCCATTATCTTCATGATTCTTATCAAACCAGGATGAAACACGATCTAAGAAGCTTTATTTGGAACCACTAATCAGTGGAGAATAACCAGGAAGTTGAATAAATCTCATAGGAGTTGTGAGTAAGAAGATATCCCACTTTCTATCCAGATGATTCCAGATTAGCCTGTTCGGACATATGATAATATCTTCATGATTCTTATCAAACCAGGATGAACCACGATCTAAGAAGCTTTATGTGGAACCACTAATCAGTGGAGAATATCCAGGAAGTTGAATAAATCCCATAAGTGTTGTGAGCAAGAAGATATCCCACCTTCTATCCAGATGATTCCAGATTAGCCTGTTCGGACATATGGCAATATCTTCATGATTCTTATCAAATCAGGATGAACCACGATATAAGAAGCTCTATTTGGAACCAATAATCAGTGGAGAATAACAAGGAAGTTGTATAAATCTCATAAGTGTTGTGAGCAAGAAGATATCCCACCTTCTATCCAGATGATTCCAGGTTAGCATGTTCGGACATATGTCATTATCTTCATGAATCTTATCAAACCAGGATGAACCACGATCTAAGAAGCTTTATTTGGAACCACTAATCAGTAGAGAATAACCAGGAAGTTGAATAAATCTCATAAGTGTATTGAGCAAGAAGATATCCCACCTTCTATCCAGATGATTCCAGATTAGCCTGTTCGGACATATGGCAATATCTTCATGATTCTTATCAAACCAGGATGAACCACGATATAAGAAGCTTTATTTGGAACCACTAATCAGTGGAGAACAACCAGTAAGTTGTATAAATCTCATAAGTGTTGTGAGTAAGAAGATATCCCACTTTCTATCTAGGTTATTTCAGATTAGCCTGTTCGGACATATGGCAATATCTTCATGATTCTTATCAAACCAGGATGAACCACGATCTAAGAAGCTTTATTTGGAACCACTATTCAGTGGAGAATAACCAGGAAGTTGAATAAATCTCATAGGAGTTGTGAGTAAGAAGATATCCCACTTTCTATCCAAATGATTCCAGATTAACATGTTCGGACATATGGCAATATCTTCATGATTCTTATCAAACCAGGATGAACCACGATCTAAGAAGATTTATTTGGAACCAATAATCAGTGGAGAATAACCGGGAAGTTGAATAAATCGCATAGGAGTTGTGAGTAAGAATATATCCCACTTTCTATCCAGATGATTATAGATTAGCCTGTTCGGACCTATGGCAATAGCTTCATGATTCTTATCAAACCAGGATGAACCACGATCTAAGAAGCTTTATTTGGAACCACTAATCAGTGGAGAATAACCAGGAAGTTGAATAAATCTCATAAGTGTTGTGAGCAAGAAGATATCCCACCTTCTATCCAGATGATTACAGATTAGCCTGTTCGGACATATGCCATTATCTTCAAGATTCTTATCAAACCAGGATGAACCACGATCTAAGAAGCTTTATTTGGAACCAATATTCAGTGGAGAATAACCAGGAAGTTGAATAAATTTCATAGGAGTTGTGAGTAAGAAAATATCCCACTTTCTATCCAAATGATTCCAGATTAGCATGTTCGGACATATGGCAATATCTTCATGATTCTTATCAAACCAGGATGAACCACATTCTAAGAAGCTTTATTTGGAACCACTAATCAGTGGAGAATAACCGGGAAGTTGAATAAATCTAATAGGAGTTGTGAGTAAGATGATATCCCACTTTCTATCCAGATGATTCCAGATTAGCATGTTCGGAACTATGACAATAGCTTCATGATTCTTATCAAACCAGGATTAACCACGATCTAAGAAGCTTTATTTGGAACCACTAATCAGTGGAGAACAACCAGTAAGTTGTATAAATCTCATAAGTGTTGTGAGTAACAAGATATCCCACTTTCTATCTAGGTTATTTCAGATTAGCCTGTTCGGACATATGGCAATATCTTCATGATTCTTATCAAACCAGGATGAACCACGATCTAAGAAGCTTTATTTGGAACCACTATTCAGTGGAGAATAACCAGGAAGTTGAATAAATCTCATAGGAGTTGTGAGTAAGAAGATATCCCACTTTCTATCCAAATGATTCCAGATTAACATGTTCGGACATATGGCAATATCTTCATGATTCTTATCAAACCAGGATGAACCACGATCTAAGAAGATTTATTTGGAACCAATAATCAGTGGAGAATAACCGGGAAGTTGAATAAATCGCATAGGAGTTGTGAGTAAGAATATATCCCACTTTCTATCCAAATGATTATAGATTAGCCTGTTCGGACCTATGGCAATAGCTTCATGATTCTTATCAAACCAGGATGAACCACGATCTAAGAAGCTTTATTTGGAACCACTAATCAGTGGAGAATAACCAGGAAGTTGAATAAATCTCATAAGTGTTGTGAGCAAGAAGATATCCCACCTTCTATCCAGATGATTACAGATTAGCCTGTTCGGACATATGCCATTATCTTCAAGATTCTTATCAAACCAGGATGAACCACGATCTAAGAAGCTTTATTTGGAACCAATATTCAGTGGAGAATAACCAGGAAGTTGAATAAATTTCATAGGAGTTGTGAGTAAGAAAATATCCCACTTTCTATCCAAATGATTCCAGATTAGCATGTTCGGACATATGGCAATATCTTCATGATTCTTATCAAACCAGGATGAACCACATTCTAAGAAGCTTTATTTGGAACCACTAATCAGTGGAGAATAACCGGGAAGTTGAATAAATCTAATAGGAGTTGTGAGTAAGATGATATCCCACTTTCTATCCAGATGATTCCAGATTAGCATGTTCGGAACTATGACAATAGCTTCATGATTCTTATCAAACCAGGATTAACCACGATCTAAGAAGCTTTATTTGGAACCACTAATCAGTGGAGAATAACCAGGAAGTTGAATAAATCTCATAAGTGTGTTGAGCAAGAAGATATCCCACCTTCTATCTATATGATTCCAGATTAGCCTGTTCGGACATATGCCATTATCTTCATGATTCGTATCAACCCAGGATGAACCAATATGTAAGAAGCTTGATTGGGAACCACTAATCAGTGGAGAATAACCAGGAAGTTGAATAAATCTCATAAGTGTTTTGAGCAAGAAGATATCCCACCTTCTATCCAGATGATTCCAGATTAGCCTGTTCGGACATATGGCAATATCTTCATGATTCTTATCAAACCAGGATGAACCACAATATAAGAAGCTTTATTTGGAACCACTAATCAGTGGAGAATAACCAGTAAGTTGTATAAATCTCATACGTGTTGTGAGTAAGAAGATATCCCACTTTCTATCCAGATGATTCCAGATTAGCCTGTTCGGACATATGGCAATATCTTCATGGTTCTTATCAAACCAGGATGAACCACGATCTAAGAAGCTTTATTTGGAACCACTATTCAGTGGAGAATAACCAGGAATTTAAATAAATATCATAGGAGTTGTGAGTAAGAAGATATCCCACTTTCTTTCCAGATGATTCCAGATTAGCCTGTTCGGACATATGATAATATCTTCATGATTCTTATCAAACCAGGATGAACCACGATCTAAGAAGCTTTATTTGGAACCAATAATCAGTGGAGAATAACCAGGAAGTTGAATAAATCTCATAAGTGTTGTGAGCAAGAAGATATCCCACCTTCTATCCAGATGATTCCAGATTAGCCTGTTCAGACATATGGCAATATCTTTATGATTCTTATCAAACCATGATGAACCACGATATAAGAAGCTTTATTTGGAACCAATAATCAGTGGAGAATAACCAGGAAGTTGTATAAATCTCATAAGTGTTGTGAGCAAGAAGATATCCCACCTTCTATCCAGATGATTCCAGATTAGCCTGTTCAGACATATGCCATTATCTTCATGATTCGTATCAACCCAAGATGAACCAATATGTAAGAAGCTTGATTGGGAACCACTAATCAGTGGAGAATAACCAGGAAGTTGAATAAATCTCATAAGTGTTTTGAGCAAAAAGATATCCCACCTTCTATCCAGATGATTCCAGATAAGCATGTTCGGACATATGCCATTATCTTCATAATTCTCATCAAACCAGGATGAACCACGATCTAAGAAGCTTTATTTGGAACCACTAATCAGTGGAGAATAACCAGGAAGTTGAATAAATCTCATAGGAGTTGTGAGTAAGAAGATATCCCACTTTCTATCCAGATGATTCCAGATTAGCCTGTTCGGACATATGGCAATATCTTCATGGTTCTTATCAAACCAGGATGAACCACGATCTAAGAAGCTTTATTTGGAACCACTATTCAGTGGAGAATAACCAGGAATTTAAATAAATATCATAGGAGTTGTGAGTAAGAAGATATCCCACTTTCTTTCCAGATGATTCCAGATTAGCCTGTTCGGACATATGGCAATATCTTCATGGTTCTTATCAAACCAGGATGAACCACGATCTAAGAAGCTTTACTTGGAACCACTATTCAGTGGAGAATAACCAGGAATTTAAATAAATATCATAGGAGTTGTGAGTAAGAAGATATCCCACTTTCTTTCCAGATGATTCAAGATTAGCCTGTTCGGACATATGATAATATCTTCATGATTCTTATCAAACCAGGATGAACCACAATCTAAGAAGCTTTATTTGGAACCACTAATCAGTGGAGAATAACCAGGAAGTTGAATAAATCTCATAAGTGTTGTGAGCAAGAAGATATCCCACCTTCTATCCAGATGATTCCAGATTAGCCTGTTCGGACATATGGCAATATCTAATGATTCTTATCAAACCAGGATGGCCACGATATAAAAATATTTATTGGGAACCACTAATCAGTGGAGAATTACCAGTAAGTTGTATAAATCTCATACGTGTTGTGTTGTGAGTAAGAAGATATCCCACTTTCTATCCAGATGATTCCAGATTAGCCTGTTCGGACATATGGCAATATCTTCATGGTTCTTATAAAACCAGGATGAACCACGATCTAAGAAGCATTATTTGGAACCACTATTCAGTGGAGAATAACCAGGAATTTAAATAAATATCATAGGAGTTGTGAGTAAGAAGATATCCCACTTTCTTTCCAGATGATTCCAGATTAGCCTGTTCGGACATATGATAATATCTTCATGATTCTTATCAAACCAGGGTGAACCACGATCTAAGAAGCTTTATTTGGAACCACTAATCAGTGGAGAATAACCAGGAAGTTGAATAAATCTCATAAGTGTTGTGAGCAAGAAGATATCCCACCTTCTATCCAGATGATTCCAGAATAGCATGTTCAGACATATGGCAATATCTTCATGATTCTTATCAAACCATGATGAACCACGATATAAGAAGCTTTATTTGGAACCAATAATCAGTGGAGAATAACCAGGAAGTTGTATAAATCTCATAAGTGTTGTGAGCAAGAAGATATCCCACCTTCTATCCAGATGATTCCAGATTAGCCTGTTCGGACATATGCCATTATCTTCATGATTCGTATCAAACCAGGATGAACCAATATGTAAGAAGCTTGATTGGGAACCACTAATCAGTGGAGAATAACCAGGAAGTTGAATAAATCTCATAAGTGTTTTGAGCAAGAAGATATCCCACCTTCTATCCAGATGATTCCAGATAAGCATGTTCGGACATATGCCATTATCTTCATGATTCTTATCAAACCAGGATGAACCACGATCTAAGAAGCTTTATTTGGAACCACTAATCAGTGGAGAATAACCAGGAAGTTGAATAAATCTCATAGAAGTTGTGAGTAAGAAGATATCCCACTTTCTATCCAGATGATTCCAGATTAGCCTGTTCGGACATATGGCAATATCTTCATGGTTCTTATCAAACCAGGATGAACCAGGATCTAAGAAGCTTTATTTGGAACCACTATTCAGTGGAGAATAACCAGGAATTTAAATAAATATCATAGGATTTGTGAGTAAGAAGATATCCCACTTTCTTTCCAAATGATTCCAGATTAGCCTGTTCGGACATATGATAATATCTTCATGATTCTTATCAAACTAGGATGAACCACGATCTAAGAAGCTTTATTTGGAACCACTAATCTGTGGAGAATAACCAGGAAGTTGAATAAATCTCATAAGTGTTGTGAGCAAGAAGATATCCCACCTTCTATCCAGATGATTCCAGATTAGCCTGTTCGGACATATGGCAATATCTTCATGATTCTTATTAAACCAGGATGAACCACGATATAAGAAGCTTTATTTGGAACCAATAATCAGTGGAGAATAACCAGGAAGTTGTATAAATCTCATAAGTGTTGTGAGCAAGAAGATATCCCACCTTCTATCCAGATGATTCCAGATTAGCCTGTTCGGACATATGGCAATATCTTCATGATTCTTATCAAACGAGGATGAACCACGATCTAAGAAGCTTTATTTGGAACCACTATTCAGTGGAGAATAACCAGGAAGTTGAATAAATCTCATAGGAGTTGTGAGTTAGAAGATATCCCACTTTCTATCCAAATGATTCCAGATTAGCATGTTCGGACATATGGCAATATCTTCATGATTCTTATCAAACCAGGATGAACCACGATCTAAGAAGATTTATTTGGAACCAATAATCAGTGGAGAATAACTGGGAAGTTGAATAAATCGCATAGGAGTTGTGAGTAAGAATATATCCCACTTTCTATCCAGATGATTCTAGATGAGCCTGTTCGGACCTATGGCAATATCTTCATGATTCTTATCAAACAAGGATGAACCATGATCTAAGAAGCTTTATTTGGAACCACTAATCAGTGGAGAATAACCAGGAAGTTGAATAAATCTCATAAGTGTTGCGAGCAAGAAGATATCCCACCTTCTATCCAGATGATTACAGATTAGCCTGTTCGGACATATGCCATTATCTTCAAGATTCTTATCAAACCAGGATGAACCACGATCTAAGAAACTTTATTTGGAACCACTATTCAGTGGAGAATAACCAGGAAGTTGAATAAATTTCATAGGAGTTGTGAGTAAGAAGATATCCCACTTTCTATCCAAATGATTCCAGATTAGCATGTTCGGACATATGGCAATATCTTCATGATTCTTATCAAACCAGGATGAACCACATTCTAAGAAGCTTTATTTGGAACCACTAATCAGTGGAAAATAACCGGGAAGTTGAATAAATCTAATAGGAGTTGTGAGTAAGAAGATATCCCACTTTCTATCCAGATGATTCCAGATTAGCATGTTCGGACCTATGGCAATAGCTTCATGATTCTTATCAAACCAGGATGAACCACGATCTAAGAAGCTTTATTTGGAACCACTAGTCAGTGGAGAATAACCAGGAAGTTGAATAAATCTCATAAGTGTTGTGAGCAAGAAGATATCCCACCTTCTATCCAGATGATTCCAGATTAGCCTGTTCGGACATATGGCAATATCTTCATGATTCTTATCAACCCAGGATGAACCACGATATAAGAAGCTTTATTTGGAACCAATAATCAGTGGAGAATAACCAGGAAGTTGTATAAATCTCATAAGTGTTGTGAGCAAGAAGATATCCCACCTTCTATCCAGATGATTCCAGATTAGCCTGTTCGGACATATGCCATTATCTTCATGATTCGTATAAAACCAGGATGAACCAATATGTAAGAAGCTTGATTGGGAACCACTAATCAGTGGAGAATAACCAGGAAGTTGAATAAATCTCATAAGTGTTTTGAGCAAGAAGATATCCCACCTTCTATCCAGATGATTCCAGATAAGCATGTTCGGACATATGCCATTATCTTCATGATTCTTATCAAACCAGGATGAACCACGATCTAAGAAGCTTTATTTGGAACCACTAATCAGTGGAGAATAACCAGGAAGTTGAATAAATCTTATAGGAGTTGTGAGTAAGAAGATATCCCACTTTCTATCCAGATGATTCCAGATTAGCCTGTTCGGACATATGGCAATATCTTCATGGTTCTTATCAAACCAGGATGAACCAGGATCTAAGAAGCTTTATTTGGAACCACTATTCAGTGGAGAATAACCAGGAATTTAAATAAATATCATAGGATTTGTGAGTAAGAAGATATCCCACTTTCTTTCCAAATGATTCCAGATTAGCATGTTCGGACATATGATAATATCTTCATGATTCTTATCAAACCAGGATGAACCACGATCTAAGAAGCTTTATTTGGAACCACTAATCTGTGGAGAATAACCAGGAAGTTGAATAAATCTCATAAGTGTTGTGAGCAAGAAGATATCCCATCTTCTATCCAGATGATTCCAGATTAGCCTGTTCGGACATATGGCAATATCTTCATGATTCTTATCAAACCAGGATGAACCACGATATAAGAAGCTTTATTTGGAACCAATAATCAGTGGAGAATAACCAGGAAGTTGTATAAATCTCATAAGTGTTGTGAGCAAGAAGATATCCCACCTTCTATCCAGATGATTCCAGATTAGCCTGTTCGGACATATGGCAATATCTTCATGATTCTTATCAAACCAGGATGAACCACGATCTAAGAAGCTTTATTTGGAACCACTATTCAGTGGAGAATAACCAGGAAGTTGAATAAATCTCATAGGAGTTGTGAGTAAGAAGATATCCCACTTTATATCCAAATGATTCCAGATTAGCATGTTCGGACATATGGCAATATCTTCATGATTCTTATCAAACCAGGATGAACCACGATCTAAGAAGATTTATTTGGAACCAATAATCAGTGGAGAATAACCGGGAAGTTGAATAAATCGCATAGGAGTTGTGAGTAAGAATATATCCCACTTTCTATCCAGATGATTCTAGATGAGCCTGTTCGGACCTATGGCAATATCTTCATGATTCTTATCAAACAAGGATGAACCACGATCTAAGAAGCTTTATTTGGAACCACTAATCAGTGGAGAATAACCAGGAAGTTGAATAAATCTCATAAGTGTTGTGAGCAAGAAGATATCCCACCTTCTATCCAGATGATTCCAGATTAGCCTGTTCGGACATATGGCAATATCTTCATGATTCTTATCAACCCAGGATGAACCACGATATAAGAAGCTTTATTTGGAACCATTAATCAGTGGAGAATAACCAGTAAGTTGTATAAATCTCATACGTGTTGTGAGCAAGAAGATATCCCACTTTCTATCCAGATGATTCCAGATTAGCATGTTCGGACCTATGGCAATAGCTTCATGATTCTTATCAAACCAGGATGAACCACGATCTAAGAAGATTTATTTGGAACCAATAATCAGTGGAGAATAACCGGGAAGTTGAATAAATCGCATAGGAGTTGTGAGTAAGAATATATCCCACTTTCTATCCAGATGATTCTAGATGAGACTGTTCGGACCTATGGCAATATCTTCATGATTCTTATCCAACAAGGATGAACCACGATCTAAGAAGCTTTATTTGGAACCACTAATCTGTGGAGAATAAACAGGAAGTTGAATGAATCTCATAAGTGTTGTGAGCAAGAAGATATCCCACCTTCTATCCAGATGATTACAGATTAGCCTGTTCGGACATATGCCATTATCTTCAAGATTCTTATCAAACCAGGATGAACCACGATCTAAGAAACTTTATTTGGAACCAATAATCAGTGGAGAATAACCAGGAAGTTGTATAAATCTCATAAGTGTTGTGAGCAAGAAGATATCCCACCTTCTATCCAGATGATTACAGATTAGCCTGTTCGGACATATGCCATTATCTTCAAGATTCTTATCAAACCAGGATGAACCACGATCTAAGAAACTTTATTTGGAACCAATAATCAGTGGAGAATAACCAGGAAGTTGTATAAATCTCATAAGTGTTGTGAGTAAGAAGATATCCCACTTTCTATCCAAATGATTCCAGATTAGCATGTTCGGACATATGGCAATATATTCATGATTCTTATCAAACCAGGATGAACCACATTCTAAGAAGCTTTATTTGGAACCACTAATCAGTGGAGAATAACCGGGAAGTTGAATAAATCTAATAGGAGTTGTGAGTAAGAAGATATCCCACTTTCTATCCAGATGATTCCAGATTAGCATGTTCGGACCTATGGCAATAGCTTCATGATTCTTATCAAACCAGGATGAACCACGATCTAAGAAGCTTTATTTGGAACCAATAATCAGTGGAGAATAACCAGGAAGTTGTATAAATCTCATAAGTGTTGTGAGCAAGAAGATATCCCACCTTCTATCCAGATGATTCCAGATTAGCCTGTTCGGACATATGGCAATATCTTCATGATTCTTATCAAACCAGGATTAACCACGATATAAGAAGCTTTATTTGGAACCAATAATCAGTGGAGAATAACCAGGAAGTTGTATAAATCTCATAAGTGTTGTGAGCAAGAAGATATCCCACCTTCTATCCAGATGATTCCAGATTAGCCTGTTCGGACATATGGCAATATCTTCATGATTCTTATCAAACCAGGATGAACCACGATCTAAGAAGCTTTATTTGGAACCACTATTCAGTGGAGAATAACCAGGAAGTTGAATAAATCTCATAGGAGTTGTGAGTAAGAAGATATCCCACTTTCTATCCAAATGATTCCAGATTAGCATGTTCGGACATATGGCAATATCTTCATGATTCTTATCAAACCAGGATGAACCACGATCTAAGAAGATTTATTTGGAACCAATAATCAGTGGAGAATAACCGGGAAGTTGAATAAATCGCATAGAAGTTGTGAGTAAGAATATATCCCACTTTCTATCCAGATGATTCTAGATGAGCCTGTTCGAACCTATGGCAATATCTTCATGATTCTTATCAAACAAGGATGAACCACGATCTAAGAAGCTTTATTTGGAACCACTAATCAGTGGAGAATAACCAGGAAGTTGTATAAATCTCATAAGTGTTGTGAGCAAGAAGATATCCCACCTTCTATCCAGATGATTCCAGATTAGCCTGTTCGGACATATGGCAATATCTTCATGATTCTTATCAAACCAGGATGAACCACGATCTAAGAAGCTTTATTTGGAACCACTATTCAGTGGAGAATAACCAGGAAGTTGAATAAATCTCATAGGAGTTGTGAGTAAGAAGATATCCCACTTTCTATCCAAATGATTCCAGATTAGCATGTTCGGACATATGGCAATATCTTCATGATTCTTATCAAACCAGGATGAACCACGATCTAAGAAGATTTATTTGGAACCAATAATCAGTGGAGAATAACCGGGAAGTTGAATAAATCGCATAGGAGTTGTGAGTAAGAATATATCCCACTTTCTATCCAGATGATTCTAGATGAGCCTGTTCGGACCTATGACAATATCTTCATGATTCTTATCAAACAAGGATGAACCACGATCTAAGAAGCTTTATTTGGAACCACTAATCAGTGGAGAATAACCAGGAAGTTGAATAAATCTCATAAGTGTTGTGAGCAAGAAGATATCCCACCTTCTATCCAGATGATTACAGATTAGCCTGTTCGGAAATATGCCATTATCTTCAAGATTCTTATCAAACCAGGATGAACCACGATCTAAGAAACTTTATTTGGAACCACTATTCAGTGGAGAATAACCAGGAAGTTGAATAAATTTCATAGGAGTTGTGAGTAAGAAGATATCCCACTTTCTATCCAAATGATTCCAGATTAGCATGTTCGGACATATGGCAATATCTTCATGATTCTTATCAAACCAGGATGAACCACATTCTAAGAAGCTTTATTTGGAACCACTAATCAGTGGAGAATAACCGGGAAGTTGAATAAATCTAATAGGAGTTGTGAGTAAGAAGATATCCCACTTTCTATCCAGATGATTCCAGATTAGCATGTTCGGACCTATGGCAATAGCTTCATGATTCTTATCAAACCAGGATGAACCACGATCTAAGAAGCTTTATTTGGAACCACTAGTCAGTGGAGAATATCCAGGAAGTTGAATAAATCTCATAAGTGTTGTGAGCAAGAAGATATCCCACCTTCTATCCAGATAATTCCAGATTAGCCTGTTCGGACATATGGCAATATCTTCATGATTCTTATCAACCCATGATGAACCACGATATAAGAAGCTTTATTTGGAACCACTAATCAGTGGAGAATAACCAGTAAGTTGTATAAATCTCATACGTGTTGTGAGCAAGAAGATATCCCACTTTCTATCCAGATGATTCCAGATTAGCCTGTTCGGACATATGGCAATATCTTCATGGTTCTTATCAAACCAGGATGAACCACGATCTAAGAAGCTTTATTTGGAACAAATAATCAGTGGAGAATAACCAGGAAGTTGAATAAATCTCATAGGAGTTGTGAGTAAGAAGATATCCCACTTTCTATCCAGATGATTCCAGATTAGCCTGTTCGGACATATGGCAATATCTTCATGGTTCTTATCAAACCAGGATGAACCACGATCTAAGAAGCTTTATTTTGAACCACTATTCAGTGGAGAATAACCAGGAATTTAAATAAATATCATAGGAGTTGTGAGTAAGAAGATATCCCACTTTCTTTCCAGATGATTCCAGATTAGCCTGTTCAGACATATGGCAATATCTTCATGATTCTTATCAAACCAGGATGAACCACGATCTAAGAAGTTTTATTTGGAACCACTATTCAGTGGAGAATAACCAGGAATTTAAATAAATATCATAGGAGTTGTGAGTAAGAAGATATCCCACTTTCTTTCCAGATGATTCCAGATTAGCCTGTTCGGACATATGATAATATCTTCATGATTCTTATCAAACCAGGATGAACCACGATCTAAGAAGCTTTATTTGGAACCACTAATCAGTGGAGAATAACCAGGAAGTTGAATAAATCTCATAAGTGTTGTGAGCAAGAAGATATCCCACCTTCTATCCAGATGATTCCAGATTAGCATGTTCGGACATATTGCAATATCTTCATGATTCTTATCAAACCAGGATGAACCACATTCTAAGAAGCTTTATTTGGAACCACTAATCAGTGGAGAATAACCGGGAAGTTGAATAAATCTCATACGTGTTGTGAGTAAGAAGATATCACACTTTCTATCCAGATGATTCCAGATTAGCATGTTCGGACCTATGGCAATAGCTTCATGATTCTTATCAAACCAGGATGAACCACGATCTAAGAAGCTTTATTTGGAACCACTAATCAGTGGAGAATAACCAGGAAGTTGAATAAATCTCATAAGTGTGTTGAGCAAGAAGATATCCCACCTTCTATCCAGATGATTCCAGATTAGCATGTTCGGACATATGCCATTATCTTCATGATTCTTATCAAACCAAGATGAACCAATATGTAAGAAGATTGATTGAGAACCACTAATCAGTGGAGAATAACCAGGAAGTTGAATAAATCTCATAAGTGTTTTGAGCAAAAAGATATCCCACCTTCTATCCAGATGATTCCAGATTAGCCTGTTTGGATATATGGCAATATCTTCATGATTATTATCAAACCAGGATGAACCACGATCTAAGAAGCTTTATTTGGAACCACTATTCAGTGGAGAATAACCAGGAAGTTAAATAAATCTCATAGGAGTTGTGAGTAAGAAGATATCCCACTTTCTATCCAGATGATTCCAGATTAGCCTATTCGGACATATGTCAATATCTTCATTATTCTTATCAAACCAGGATGAACCACGATCTAAGAAGCTTTATTTGGAACCACTAATCAGTGGAGAATAACCAGGAAGTTGAATAAATCTCATAAGTGTTGTGAGCAAGAAGATATCCCACCTTCTATCCAGATGATTCCAGATTAGCCTGTTCGGACATATGGCAATATCTTCATGATTCTTATCAACCCAGGATGAACCACGATATAAGAAGCTTTATTTGGAACCACTAATCAGTGGAGAATAACCAGTAAGTTGTATAAATCTCATACGTGTTGTGAGCAAGAAGATATCCCACTTTCTATCCAGATGATTCCAGATTTGCCTGTTCGGACATATGGCAATATCTTCATGGTTCTTATCAAACCAGGATGAACCACGATCTAAGAAGCTTTATTTGGAACCACTAATCAGTGGAGAATAACCAGGAAGTTGAATAAATCTCATAGGAGTTGTGGGTAAAAAGATATCCCACTTTCTATCCAGATGATTCCAGATTAGCCTGTTCAGACATATGGCAATATCTTCATGGTTCTTATCAAGCCAGGATGAACCACGATCTAAGAAGCTTTATTTGGAACCACTAATCAGTGGAGAATAACCAGGAAGTTGAATAAATCTCATAAGTGTTGTGAGCAAGAAGATATCCCACCTTCTATCCAGATGATTCCAGATTAGCCTGTTCAGACATATGGCAATATCTTCATGATTCTTATCAAACCAGGATGAACCACGATCTAAGAAGCTTTATTTGGAACCACTATTCAGTGGAGAATAACCAGGAATTTAAATAGATATCATAGGAGTTGTGAGTAAGAAGATATCCCACTTTCTTTCCAGATGATTCCAGATTAGCCTGTTCGGACATATGATAATATCTTCATGATTCTTATCAAACCAGGATGAACCACGATCTAAGAAGCTTTATTTGGAACCACTAATCAGTGGAGAATAACCAGGAAGTTGAATAAATCTCATAAGTGTTGTGAGCAAGAAGATATCCCACCTTCTATCCAGATGATTCCAGATTAGCATGTTCGGACATATGGCAATATCTTCATGATTCTTATCAAACCAGGATGAACCACATTCTAAGAAGCTTTATTTGGAACCACTAATCAGTGGAGAATAACCGGGAAGTTGAATAAATCTCATACGTGTTGTGAGTAAGAAGATATCCCACTTTCTATCCAGATGATTCCAGATTAGCATGTTCGGACCTATGGCAATAGCTTCATGATTCTTATCAAACCAGGATGAACCACGATCTAAGAAGCCTTATTTGGAACCACTAATCAGTGGAGAATAACCAGGAAGTTGAATAAATCTCATAAGTGTGTTGAGCAAGAAGATATCCCACCTTCTATCCAGATGATTCCAGATTAGCCTGTTCGGACATATGTCATTATCTTCATGATTCTTATCAAACCAGGATGAACCAATATGTAAGAAGATTGATTGAGAACCACTAATCAGTGGAGAATAACCAGGAAGTTGAATAAATCTCATAAGTGTTTTGAGCAAGAAGATATCCCACCTTCTATCCAGATGATTCCAGATTAGCCTGTTTGGATATATGGCAATATCTTCATGATTATTATCAAACCAGGATGAACCACGATCTAAGAAGCTTTATTTGGAACCACTATTCAGTGGAGAATAACCAGGAAGTTAAATAAATCTCATAGGAGTTGTGAGTAAGAAGATATCCCACTTTCTATCCAGATGATTCCAGATTAGCCTGTTCGGACATATGGCAATATCTTCATGATTCTTATCAAACCAGGATGAACCACGATCTAAGAAGCTTTATTTGGAACCACTAATCAGTGGAGAATAACCAGGAAGTTGAATAAATCTCATAAGTGTTGTGAGCAAGAAGATATCCCACCTTCTATCCAGATGATTCCAGATTAGCCTGTTCAGACATATGGCAATATCTTCATGATTCTTATCAAACCAGGATGAACCACGATATAAGAAGCTTTACTTGGAACCAATAATCAGTGGAGAATAACCAGGAAGTTGTATAAATCTCATAAGTGTTGTGAGCAAGAAGATATCCCACCTTCTATCCAGATGATTACAGATTAGCCTATTCGGACATATGCCATTATCTTTAAGATTCTTATCAAACCAGGATGAACCACGATCTAAGAAACTTTATTTGGAACCACTATTCAGTGGAGAATAACCAGGAAGTTGAATAAATTTCATAGGAGTTGTGAGTAAGAAGATATCCCACTTTCTATCCAAATGATTCCAGATTAGCATGTTCGGACATATGGCAATATCTTCATGATTCTTATCAAACCAGGATGAACCACGATCTAAGAAGCTTTATTTGGAACCACTATTCAGTGGAGAATAACCAGGAAGTTGAATAAATATCATAGGAGTTGTGAGTAAGAAGATATCCCACTTTCTATCCAAATAATTCCAGATTAGCATGTTCGGACATATGGCAATATCTTCATGATTCTTATCAAACCAGGATGAACCACGATCTAAGTAGCTTTATTTGGAACCCCTAATAAGTGGAGAATAACCAGGAAGTTGAATAAATCTCATAAGTGTTGTGAGCAAGAAGATATCCCACCTTCTATCCAGATGATTACAGATTAGCCTGTTCGGACATATGCCATTATCTTCAAGATTCTTATCAAACCAGGATGAACCACGATCTAAGAAGCTTTATTTGGAACCACTATTCAGTGGAGAATAACCAGGAAGTTGAATAAATTTCATAGGAGTTGTGAGCAAGAAGATATCCCACTTTCTATCCAAATGATTCCAGATTAGCATGTTCGGACATATGGCAATATCTTCATGATTATTATCAAACCAGGATGAACCACATTCTAAGAAGCTTTATTTGGAACCACTAATAAGTGGAGAATAACCGGGAATTTGAATAAATCTAATAGGAGTTGTGAGTAAGAAGATATCTCACTTTCTATCCAGATGATTCCAGATTAGCATGTTCGGACCTATGGCAATAGCTTCATGATTCTTATCAAACCAGGATGAACCACGATCTAAGAAGCTTTATTTGGAACCACTAATCAGTGGAGAATAACCAGGAAGTTGAATAAATCTCATAAGTGTGTTGAGCAAGAAGATATCCCACCTTCTATCCAGATGATTCCAGATTAGCCTGTTCGGACATATGCCATTATCTTCATGATTCTTATCAAACCAGGATGAACCAATATGTAAGAAGATTGATTGAGAACCACTAATCAGTGGAGAATAACCAGGAAGTTGAATAAATCTCATAAGTGTTTTGAGGAAGAAGATATCCCACCTTCTATCCAGATGATTCCAGATTAGCCTGTTCAGATATATGGCAATATCTTCATGATTATTATCAAACCAGGATGAACCACGATCTAAGAAGCTTTATTTGGAACCACTATTCAGTGGAGAATAACCAGGAAGTTAAATAAATCTCATAGGAGTTGTGAGTAAGAAGATATCCCACTTTCTATCCTGATGATTCCAGATTAGCCTGTTCGGACATATGGCAATATCTTCATGATTCTTATCAAACCAGGATGAACCACGATCTAAGAAGCTTTATTTGGAACCACTAATCAGTGGAGAATAACCAGGAAGTTGAATAAATCTCATAAGTGTTGTGAGCAAGAAGATATCCCACCTTCTATCTAGATGATTCCAGATTAGCCTGTTCGGACATATGTCATTATCTTCATTATTCTTATCAAACCAGGATGAACCACGATCTAAGAAGCTTTATTTGGAACCACTATTCAGTGTAGAATAACCAGGAACTTAAATAAATATCATAGGAGTTGTGAGTAAGAAGATATCCCACTTTCTTTCCAGATGATTCCAGATTAGCCTGTTCGAACATATGATAATATCTTCATGATGCTTATCAAACCAGGATGAACCACGATCTAAGAAGCTTTATTTGGAACCACTAATCAGTGGAGAATAACCAGGAAGTTGAATAAATCTCATAAGTATTGTGAGCAAGAAGATATCCCACCTTCTATCCAGATGATTCCAGATTAGCATGTTCGGACATATGGCAATATCTTCATGATTCTTATCGAACCAGGATGAACCACGATATAAGAAGCTTTATTTGGAACCAATAATCAGTGGAGAATAACCAGGAAGTTGTATAAATCTCATAAGTGTTGTGAGCAAGAAGATCTCACACCTTCTATCCAGATGATTCCAGATTAGCCTGTTCGGACATATGTCATTATCTTCATGAATCTTATCAAACCAGGATGAACCACGATCTAAGAAGCTTTATTTGGAACCACTAATCAGTAGAGAATAACCAGGAAGTTGAATAAATCTCATAAGTGTATTGAGCAAGAAGATATCCCACCTTCTATCCAGATGATTCCAGATTAGCCTGTTCTGACATATGGCAATATCTTCATGATTCTTATCAAACCAGGATGAACCACGATATAAGAAGCTTTATTTGGAACCACTAATCAGTGGAGAATAACCAGTAAGTTGTATAAATCTCATAAGTGTTGTGAGTAAGAAGATATCCCACTTTCTATCCAGATGATTCCAGATTAGCCAGTTCGGACATATGTCATTATCTTCTTGATTCTTATCAAACCAGGATGAACCACGATCTAAGAAGCTTTATTTGGAACAACTAATCAGTGGAGAATAACCAGGAAGTTGAATAAATCTCATACGAGTTGTGATAAGAAGATATCCCACCTTCTATCCAGATGATTCCAGATTAGCCTGTTCGGACCTATGGCAATAGCTTCATGATTCTTATCAAACCAGGATGAACCACGATCTAAGAAGCTTTATTTGGAACCACTAATCAGTGGAGAATAACCAGGAAGTTGAATAAATCTCATAAGTGTTGTGAGCAAGAAGATATCCCACCTTCTATCCAGATGATTCCAGATTAGCCTGTTCGGACATATGGCAATATCTTCATGATTCTTATCAAACCAGGATGAACCACGATATAAGAAGCTTTATTTGGAACCAATAATCAGTGGAGAATAACCAGGAAGTTGAATAAATCTCATAAGTGTTGTGAGCAAGAAGATATCCCACCTTCTATCCAGATGATTCCAGATTAGCCTGTTCGGACATATGTCATTATCTTCATGAATCTTATCAAACCAGGATGAACCACGATATAAGAAGCTTTATTTGGAACCACTAATCAGTAGAGAATAACCAGGAAGTTGAATAAATCTCATAAGTGTATTGAGCAAGAAGATATCCCACTTTCTTTCCAGATGATTCCAGATTAGCCTGTTCGGACATATGGCAATATCTTCATGATTCTTATCAAACCAGGATGAACCACGATCTAAGAAGCTTTATTTGGAACCACTAATCGGTGGAGAATAACCAGGAAGTTAAATAAATCTCATAAGTGTTGTGAGCAAGAAGATATCCCACCTTCTATCCAGATGATTCCAGATTAGCATGTTCGGACATATGGCAATATCTTCATGATTCTTATCAAACCAGGATGAACCACGATATAAGAAGCTTTATTCGGAACCAATAATCAGTGGAGAATAACCAGGAAGTTGTATAAATCTCATAAGTGTTGTGAGCAAGAAGATATCCCACCTTCTATCCAGATGATTCCAGATTAGCATGTTCGGACATATGTCATTATCTTCATGAATCTTATCAAACCAGGATGAAACACGATCCAAGAAGCTATATTTGGAACCACTAATCAGTAGAGAATAACCAGGAAGTTGAATAAATCTCATAAGTGTATTGAGCAAGAAGATATCCCACCTTCTATCCAGATGATTCCAGATTAGCATGTTCGGACATATGGCAATATCTTCATGATTCTTATCAAACCAGGATGAACCACGATATAAGAAGCTTTATTTGGAACCACTAATCAGTGGAGAATAACCAGTAAGTTGTATAAATCTCATACGTGTTGTGAGCAAGAAGATAACCCACTTTCTATCCAGATGATTCCAGATTAGCCTGTTCGGACATATGGCAATATCTTCATGGTTCTTATCAAACCAGGATGAACCACGATCTAAGAAGCTTTATTTGGAACCACTAATCAGTGGAGAATAACCAGGAAGTTGAATAAATCTCATAGGAGTTGTGAGTAAGAAGATATCCCACTTTCTATCCAGATGATTCCAGATTAGCCTGTTCGGACATATGGCAATATCTTCATGGTTCTTATCAAACCAGGATGAACCACGATCTAAGAAGCTTTATTTGGAACCACTAATCAGTGGAGAATAACCAGGAAGTTGAATAAATCTCATAAGTGTTGTGAGCAAGAAGATATCCCACCTTCTATCCAGATGATTCCAGATTAGCCTGTTCAGACATATGGCAATATCTTCATGATTCTTATCAAACCAGGATGAACCACGATCTAAGAAGCTTTATTTGGAACCACTATTCAGTGGAGAATAACCAGGAATTTAAATAGATATCATAGGAGTTGTGAGTAAGAAGATATCCCACTTTCTTTCCAGATGATTCCAGATTAGCCTATTCGGACATATGATAATATCTTCATGATTCTTATCAAACCAGGATGAACCACGATCTAAGAAGCTTTATTTGGAACCACTAATCAGTGGAGAATAACCATGAAGTTGAATAAATCTCATAAGTGTGTTGAGCAAGAAGATATCCCACCTTCTATCCAGATGATTCCAGATTAGCCTGTTCGGACATATGCCATTATCTTCATGATTCTTATCAAACCAGGATGAACCAATATGTAAGAAGATTGATTGAGAACCACTAATCAGTGGAGAATAACCAGGAATTTGAATAAATCTCATAAGTGTTTTGAGGAAGAAGATATCCCACCTTCTATCCAGATGATTCCAGATTAGCCTGTTCAGATATATGGCAATATCTTCATGATTATTATCAAACCAGGATGAACCACGATCTAAGAAGCTTTATTTGGAACCACTATTCAGTGGAGAATAACCAGGAAGTTAAATAAATCTCATAGGAGTTGTGAGTAAGAAGATATCCCACTTTCTATCCAGATGATTCCAGATTAGCCTGTTCGGACATATGGCAATATCTTCATGATTCTTATCAAACCAGGATGAACCACGATCTAAGAAGCTTTATTTGGAACCACTAATCAGTGGAGAATAACCAGGAAGTTGAATAAATCTCATAAGTGTTGTGAGCAAGAAGATATCCCACCTTCTATCTAGATGATTCCAGATTAGCCTGTTCGGACATATGTCATTATCTTCATTATTCTTATCAAACCAGGATGAACCACGATCTAAGAAGCTTTATTTGGAACCACTATTCAGTGTAGAATAACCAGGAACTTAAATAAATATCATAGGAGTTGTGAGTAAGAAGATATCCCACTTTCTTTCCAGATGATTCCAGATTAGCATGTTCGAACATATGATAATATCTTCATGATGCTTATCAAACCAGGATGAACCACGATCTAAGAAGCTTTATTTGGAACCACTAATCAGTGGAGAATAACCAGGAAGTTGAATAAATCTCATAAGTATTGTGAGCAAGAAGATATCCCACCTTCTATCCAGATGATTCCAGATTAGCCTGTTCGGACATATGGCAATATCTTCATGATTCTTATCGAACCAGGATGAACCACGATATAAGAAGCTTTATTTGGAACCAATAATCAGTGGAGAATAACCAGGAAGTTGTATAAATCTCATAAGTGTTGTGAGCAAGAAGATCTCACACCTTCTATCCAGATGATTCCAGATTAGCCTGTTCGGACATATGTCATTATCTTCATGAATCTTATCAAACCAGGATGAACCACGATCTAAGAAGCTTTATTTGGAACCACTAATCAGTAGAGAATAACCAGGAAGTTGAATAAATCTCATAAGTGTATTGAGCAAGAAGATATCCCACCTTCTATCCAGATGATTCCAGATTAGCCTGTTCTGACATATGGCAATATCTTCATGATTCTTATCAAACCAGGATGAACCACGATATAAGAAGCTTTATTTGGAACCACTAATCAGTGGAGAATAACCAGTAAGTTGTATAAATCTCATAAGTGTTGTGAGTAAGAAGATATCCCACTTTCTATCCAGATGATTCCAGATTAGCCAGTTCGGACATATGTCATTATCTTCTTGATTCTTATCAAACCAGGATGAACCACGATCTAAGAAGCTTTATTTGGAACAACTAATCAGTGGAGAATAACCAGGAAGTTGAATAAATCTCATACGAGTTGTGAGTAAGAAGATATCCCACCTTCTATCCAGATGATTCCAGATTAGCCTGTTCGGACCTATGGCAATAGCTTCATGATTCTTATCAAACCAGGATGAACCACGATCTAAGAAGCTTTATTTGGAACCACTAATCAGTGGAGAATAACCAGGAAGTTGAATAAATCTCATAAGTGTTGTGAGCAAGAAGATATCCCACCTTCTATCCAGATGATTCCAGATTAGCCTGTTCGGACATATGGCAATATCTTCATGATTCTTATCAAACCAGGATGAACCACGATATAAGAAGCTTTATTTGGAACCAATAATCAGTGGAGAATAACCAGGAAGTTGAATAAATCTCATAAGTGTTGTGAGCAAGAAGATATCCCACCTTCTATCCAGATGATTCCAGATTAGCCTGTTCGGACATATGTCATTATCTTCATGAATCTTATCAAACCAGGATGAACCACGATATAAGAAGCTTTATTTGGAACCACTAATCAGTAGAGAATAACCAGGAAGTTGAATAAATCTCATAAGTGTATTGAGCAAGAAGATATCCCACTTTCTTTCCAGATGATTCCAGATTAGCCTGTTCGGACATATGGCAATATCTTCATGATTCTTATCAAACCAGGATGAACCACGATCTAAGAAGCTTTATTTGGAACCACTAATCGGTGGAGAATAACCAGGAAGTTAAATAAATCTCATAAGTGTTGTGAGCAAGAAGATATCCCACCTTCTATCCAGATGATTCCAGATTAGCATGTTCGGACATATGGCAATATCTTCATGATTCTTATCAAACCAGGATGAACCACGATATAAGAAGCTTTATTCGGAGCCAATAATCAGTGGAGAATAACCAGGAAGTTGTATAAATCTCATAAGTGTTGTGAGCAAGAAGATATCCCACCTTCTATCCAGATGATTCCAGATTAGCATGTTCGGACAAATGTCATTATCTTCATGAATCTTATCAAACCAGGATGAAACACGATCCAAGAAGCTATATTTGGAACCACTAATCAGTAGAGAATAACCAGGAAGTTGAATAAATCTCATAAGTGTATTGAGCAAGAAGATATCCCACCTTCTATCCAGATGATTCCAGATTAGCATGTTCGGACATATGGCAATATCTTCATGATTCTTATCAAACCAGGATGAACCACGATATAAGAAGCTTTATTTGGAACCACTAATCAGTGGAGAATAACCAGTAAGTTGTATAAATCTCATACGTGTTGTGAGCAAGAAGATATCCCACTTTCTATCCAGATGATTCCAGATTAGCCTGTTCGGACATATGGCTATATCTTCATGGTTCTTATCAAACCAGGATGAACCACGATCTAAGAAGCTTTATTTGGAACCACTAATCAGTGGAGAATAACCAGGAAGTTGAATAAATCTCATAGGAGTTGTGAGTAAGAAGATATCCCACTTTCTATCCAGATGATTCCAGATTAGCCTGTTCGGACATATGGCAATATCTTCATGGTTCTTATCAAACCAGGATGAACCACGATCTAAGAAGCTTTATTTGGAACCACTAATCAGTGGAGAATAACCAGGAAGTTGAATAAATCTCATAAGTGTTGTGAGCAAGAAGATATCCCACCTTCTATCCAGATGATTCCAGATTAGCCTGTTCAGACATATGGCAATATCTTCATGATTCTTATCAAACCAGGATGAACCACGATCTAAGAAGCTTTATTTGGAACCACTATTCAGTGGAGAATAACCAGGAATTTAAATAGATATCATAGGAGTTGTGAGTAAGAAGATATCCCACTTTCTTTCCAGATGATTCCAGATTAGCCTATTCGGACATATGATAATATCTTCATGATTCTTATCAAACCAGGATGAACCACGATCTAAGAAGCTTTATTTGGAACCACTAATCAGTGGAGAATAACCAGGAAGTTGAATAAATCTCATAAGTGTTGTGAGCAAGAAGATATCCCACCTTTTATCCAGATGATTCCAGATTAGCATGTTCGGACATATGGCAATATCTTCATGATTCTTATCAAACCAGGATGAACCACATTCTAAGAAGCTTTATTTGGAACCACTAATCAGTGGAGAATAACCGGGAAGTTGAATAAATCTCATACGTGTTGTGAGTAAGAAGATATCCCACTTTCTATCCAGATGATTCCAGATTAGCATGTTCGGACCTATGGCAATAGCTTCATGATTCTTATCAAACCAGGATGAACCACGATCTAAGAAGCCTTATTTGGAACCACTAATCAGTGGAGAATAACCAGGAAGTTGAATAAATCTCATAAGTGTGTTGAGCAAGAAGATATCCCACCTTCTATCCAGATGATTCCAGATTAGCCTGTTCGGACATATGCCATTATCTTCATGATTCTTATCAAACCAGGATGAACCAATATGTAAGAAGATTGATTGAGAACCACTAATCAGTGGAGAATAACCAGGAAGTTGAATAAATCTCATAAGTGTTTTGAGCAAGAAGATATCCCACCTTCTATCCAGATGATTCCAGATTAGCCTGTTTGGATATATGGCAATATCTTCATGATTATTATCAAACCAGGATGAACCACGATCTAAGAAGCTTTATTTGGAACCACTATTCAGTGGAGAATAACCAGGAAGTTAAATAAATCTCATAGGAGTTGTGAGTAAGAAGATATCCCACTTTCTATCCAGATGATTCCAGATTAGCCTGTTCGGACATATGGCAATATCTTCATGATTCTTATCAAACCAGGATGAACCACGATCTAAGAAGCTTTATTTGGAACCACTAATCAGTGTAGAATAACCAGGAAGTTGAATAAATCTCATAAGTGTTGTGAGCAAGAAGATATCCCACCTTCTATCCAGATGATTCCAGATTAGCCTGTTCAGACATATGGCAATATCTTCATGATTCTTATCAAACCAGGATGAACCACGATATAAGAAGCTTTACTTGGAACCAATAATCAGTGGAGAATAACCAGGAAGTTGTATAAATCTCATAAGTGTTGTGAGCAAGAAGATATCCCACCTTCTATCCAGATGATTACAGATTAGCCTATTCGGACATATGCCATTATCTTTAAGATTCTTATCAAACCAGGATGAACCACGATCTAAGAAACTTTATTTGGAACCACTATTCAGTGGAGAATAACCAGGAAGTTGAATAAATTTCATAGGAGTTGTGAGTAAGAAGATATCCCACTTTCTATCCAAATGATTCCAGATTAGCATGTTCGGACATATGGCAATATCTTCATGATTCTTATCAAACCAGGATGAACCACGATCTAAGAAGCTTTATTTGGAACCACTATTCAGTGGAGAATAACCAGGAAGTTGAATAAATATCATAGGAGTTGTGAGTAAGAAGATATCCCACTTTCTATCCAAATAATTCCAGATTAGCATGTTCGGACATATGGCAATATCTTCATGATTCTTATCAAACCAGGATGAACCACGATCTAAGAAGCTTTATTTGGAACCACTAATAAGTGGAGAATAACCAGGAAGTTGAATAAATCTCATAAGTGTTGTGAGCAAGAAGATATCCCACCTTCTATCCAGATGATTACAGATTAGCCTGTTCGGACATATGCCATTATCTTCAAGATTCTTATCAAACCAGGATGAACCACGATCTAAGAAGCTTTATTTGGAACCACTATTCAGTGGAGAATAACCAGGAAGTTGAATAAATTTCATAGGAGTTGTGAGTAAGAAGATATCCCACTTTCTATCCAAATGATTCCAGATTAGCATGTTCGGACATATGGCAATATCTTCATGATTCTTATCAAACCAGGATGAACCACATTCTAAGAAGCTTTATTTGGAACCACTAATAAGTGGAGAATAACCGGTAATTTGAATAAATCTAATAGGAGTTGTGAGTAAGAAGATATCTCACTTTCTATCCAGATGATTCCAGATTAGCATGTTCGGACCTATGGCAATAGCTTCATGATTCTTATCAAACCAGGATGAACCACGATCTAAGAAGCTTTATTTGGAACCACTATTCAGTGTAGAATAACCAGGAACTTAAATAAATATCATAGGAGTTGTGAGTAAGAAGATATCCCACTTTCTTTCCAGATGATTCCAGATTAGCCTGTTCGGACATATGCCATTATCTTCATGATTCTTATCAAACCAGGATGAACCAATATGTAAGAAGATTGATTGAGAACCACTAATCAGTGGAGAATAACCAGGAAGTTGAATAAATCTCATAAGTGTGTTGAGCAAGAAGATATCCCACCTTCTATCCAGATGATTCCAGATTAGCCTGTTCGGACATATGCCATTATCTTCATGATTCTTATCAAACCAGGATGAACCAATATGTAAGAAGATTGATTGAGAACCACTAATCAGTGGAGAATAACCAGGAAGTTGAATAAATCTCATAAGTGTTTTGAGGAAGAAGATATCCCACCTTCTATCCAGATGATTCCAGATTAGCCTGTTCGGATATATGGCAATATCTTCATGATTATTATCAAACCAGGATGAACCACGATCTAAGAAGCTTTAATTGGAACCACTATTCAGTGGAGAATAACCAGGAAGTTAAATAAATCTCATAGGAGTTGTGAGTAAGAAGATATCCCACTTTCTATCCAGATGATTCCAGATTAGCCTGTTCGGACATATGGCAATATCTTCATGATTCTTATCAAACCAGGATGAACCACGATCTAAGAAGCTTTATTTGGAACCACTAATCAGTGGAGAATAACCAGGAAGTTGAATAAATCTCATAAGTGTTGTGAGCAAGAAGATATCCCACCTTCTATCTAGATGATTCCAGATTAGCCTGTTCGGACATATGTCATTATCTTCATTATTCTTATCAAACCAGGATGAACCACGATCTAAGAAGCTTTATTTGGAACCACTATTCAGTGTAGAATAACCAGGAACTTAAATAAATATCATAGGAGTTGTGAGTAAGAAGATATCCCACTTTCTTTCCAGATGATTCCAGATTAGCCTGTTCGAACATATGATAATATCTTCATGATGCTTATCAAACCAGGATGAACCACGATCTAAGAAGCTTTATTTGGAACCACTAATCAGTGGAGAATAACCAGGAAGTTGAATAAATCTCATAAGTGTTGTGAGCAAGAAGATATCCCACCTTCTATCCAGATGATTCCAGATTAGCCTGTTCGGACATATGGCAATATCTTCATGATTCTTATCGAACCAGGATGAACCACGATATAAGAAGCTTTATTTGGAACCAATAATAAGTGGAGAATAACCAGGAAGTTGTATAAATCTCATAAGTGTTGTGAGCAAGAAGATCTCACACCTTCTATCCAGATGATTCCAGATTAGCCTGTTCGGACATATGTCATTATCTTCATGAATCTTATCAAACCAGGATGAACCACGATCTAAGAAGCTTTATTTGGAACCACTAATCAGTAGAGAATAACCAGGAAGTTGAATAAATCTCATAAGTGTATTGAGCAAGAAGATATCCCACCTTCTATCCAGATGATTCCAGATTAGCCTGTTCGGACATATGGCAATTTTTTCATGATTCTTATCAAACCAGGATGAACCACGATATAAGAAGCTTTATTTGGAAACACTAATCAGTGGAGAATAACCAGTAAGTTGTATAAATCTCATAAGTGTTGTGAGTAAGAAGATATTCCACTTTCTATCCAGATGATTCCAGATTAGCCAGTTCGGACATATGTCATTATCTTCTTCATTCTTATCAAACCAGGATGAACCACGATCTAAGAAGCTTTATTTGGAACCACTAATCAGTGGAGAATAACCAGGAAGTTGAATAAATCTCATACGAGTTGTGAGTAAGAAGATATCCCACTTTCTATCCAGATGATTCCAGATTAGCCTGTTCGGACCTATGGCAATAGCTTCATGATTCTTATCAAACCAGGATGAACCACGATCTAAGAAGCTTTATTTGGAACCACTAATCAGTGGAGAATAACCAGGAAGTTGAATAAATCTCATAAGTGTTGTGAGCAAGAAGATATCCCACATTCTATCCAGATGATTCCAGATTAGCCTGTTCGGACATATGGCAATATCTTCATGATTCTTATCAAACCAGGATGAACCACGATATAAGAAG